>PPHD01007882.1:0-14415 GCA_002909625.1 Bambusicola thoracicus
AAAAAAAATCTCAAATGAACAAACAAATGAAACAACAACAATAACAAAACACATGAAAACAGCTATAGCTGACAGCTAAAGCTATAGTTTCCAAACAATTTAAGAAAGCTAAATATATTAAAATTAAATAAAAAATACTCTGCTGGTACAGAACTGGATGATGGGGGTAAATATTCATCTCTTAGAAATCAGATATGGGAGCTGCTCCGAAATTAATGCCTCCTATTTTTCTTATGTTGTCCCTCAATGTCAGAGTCAGATGTTGTCAGTAGAGGTTGAATTTTCCCACCAGCATTCCACTGTGTTTTGTTGCTGTGTGCCAGATGGCAGCAGAGAGAAAGTCTGACAAGTGCACATGAAGCAAAGGTACGGAACTGAATTCCTCCGTGGGGAATAAATTTCATCCTTTGACATTCACTGATGCTTGCTGGGTGTTTATGGAGACCAAACAGTGGATGTGAGCACAGTGAGGTAGTGGGTGGTGCATTTCAGCACTGGTGACTGTGACAGTGGATCACCTCCAATGGGGCAGATTTTTACAAGCATGGCATGCAGGCTTTTGTTCCTTGCTGGCCAAAAATGCATAGATAGTGGTGGTGACTATCTTGAAAAATAGTGTTCTGTAGCTGAGAATTTTCTCTATCAAGTGGTGCTATTGTGCTTTTTGTATCTGTTGCAGTTTCCATAGAAGTAAATAGGAGGCATTACTTTTGGACCAACCTATCTATGTATTCTTTCTGTTCTCTTTTTTCAGCTAAGGTCAAGAATTTCAAAAGAAAGAGTTCAAATAGCTGAGACTGAATGAGTAACAAACCACGCATAATTAGAGTGCTCTGTTTTGAGCAGCTCCTATGTATTTGACACAAGTGAATATTTACGATATAAAACCACAGTTTGTGTTGTGCAGCTTTACTGCTTGTCATACAGGTTTTCAGTATTTCACTTTACAGCACATATTTGCATTCAGAATTCATTATGCACACATCACAAACACTACACAATGACTGAGTTTAAACAAGTCTGTTTCTGTACTTTCCGATCAGATATAACTGTCAGACTAAAGTACAATGAAAGCAGCAAACCTCAGTGGTATCTGAACAGCAGATTCTGAAACCTACAGACACTTCCAATTACAAGGTTTCCAAACAGTTCTTTAACTTATACGTCTATTTTAGGGAGCTCATGGTTTTTCAAGTTTTAATGAACAGACTTGCAAGAAATGTCAATCATAAAGTAAGAAACGGGAAATTTTCCTTTTCTCTTGCTTAGGGACAGTCCTTTTCAAAAAATCCAAAATTAAATAAACTGAATTTTCAACTGTTTTTGTTATTGTTGGCGTATCCTTTGACAGAATTTTTGTTACAAGAAAAAGTAATACAGAAAATGAGATTAAAAAATATGATATATATTTTCAAAAGCAATTAATTAGTAGGTCTGATTTAAATTCCTGTATGAGAGATATTGCTACTGAACTGTCCAAAATGTTTTCAGACCTCGAAAGGAACAACCAAAATCATTTGACATTTTGAGAAGAGAGTTGAGAATAAAATTGTGATTTCTTTCTCCAATAGCATCATTCTTCTCTTCCTGACACTCCCACTGAGAAATTATAATATGCATATTGCTGTTGAATGAGTTCAAGTCGAAGGTCAGCACTTAAATTCACCTTGAATTAATTCATTCTGTTGTGTCAAACTATTTCATTTTCTGCACTCTCCTCCTTCGTGCTCTTCTAATCAGCAGTGCTCCAAGTCACAAAGCATAGCAACTCAAAAGACCAGTGCTAAAAGGCAGTAGTGGGCATCAAAGGAAAATAAAACCGCAGTTAAATTAAAAAGTAAGCATAAGAGCTACAAAAATAATTTTGCATACTTTTCTAAGGCATTATTTGCTAATATAGCACATCCTACTCATTCTTTGATTTTAAGTACTTGAGATATTTGAGGAAAGCAAGTGAGCAGTCCATATGAATGGGGTATTTGAGGGTTACCATGCTGAAAATAAATATTTGTTTATTTGTTTGCGTACAAGTCTTTAACTGCTTGTCTGTGTTAAGGCTGTAAAGGAGTGGTTAGACAAGAAAAGACAAACTTGTCAGTAGACTGATTTTAGGAAAAGCTGTCCTCTTACTAATGAGCTCTTTGGCTGCAGCACACAATGAAAAATTTTGAGAATGATGTGCTTCTGGATAATGCTGTCTTTGTATGGAGATTCTGTGTTCTGGTTTGCATAATTCATTTTGAAAAGAAATGAACATTTGTTTGTCCTTTTTGTTTGTTTGTTTGTCTGTCCTTTGTGAAGCTGATACAGGAACTAAAGCCTAGTTACTGGTCTGGGACTAAAAGTCTCAATTTCTTATCTTCCACTGAAATCCATGTCTAAAATAAAGACAAAATGTCAAAATTGATGAGTTGCTTTGCAACACAAGACAAACTGGATACCTAAGTGGGACAGTCTGCTGTACAGGGAAAACTCAGCAGCATATGACAACAGCAGCAATTGGAAACTATGGAAGAAAATGTTCTTTCAGCTCAACTTCTCCAGTAAATTTTCTGAGCTCATTGAAAATGACATTAATTCAGTCTTGAAAATAACCACACTCCTCTGTGAAGTCCAAATTGAAGGACTTCTGTTTCTCTTTCCTTAGCAAAGTTTGCTTTAAGAATTAGATCCTCAGAGAAGCTTTTGTTCACCATGGTAACAGACATAAAACAAACAAACAAACAAACAAACAAACAAAATACATAAGGATCATAAATGCCATTTCAGTCACTTTTCTGGGAAAAGGGAAATAGAACAAAACGTGTAAGGAATCACATCAGAGGATGCTAGTAACTCAACTGTCTCTAGTACACCAGAAGAATCACACTTCAGTCCATAAAACCTATTTCATATAATTGAAAATGGGCAATTAATATATATATATTTTTCCTATGTATAGAATTTAGTGCACTGTTCGATTTCATAAGGAAATCTGGCATCTGTCTTCAACCTCTCATCCTCTGAGAGCAAGTGCAGGAAAGCTTTTGATGCAGAACAATGACAGGAATATTTTTAATATTCTAATGCAAAACATACATTTGATTAAGAAAATCCTTAAGAAAGTTTATTGTACTGTTGTAGTGTTATGCAGAGGGAAAGAAAAAGAAAGAATAAATTTTCTCTGGCCATTTTAGAATATGAAAAGCAAAACATTCCTGGCTGCTTAAATGAGTGGAATAATATAATTTAATTTAGAATGACAGTTAAAAACCTCCAAATCTGGGATTTCATATTGTAAATTAAATTTTCCTACCTAGCTTGGCAAATGTCAGATAAATAATGCATATTTACTTTATTTGTGTGTTGACTATTGACTGTGATTCACAAATATGTCTCTTTGTGGAGGAGACTTCTGCATAATGTGTTGTGTGCAGCATTTTAACTGAAGCAATCATTAGCATTCAAGACTGTGGAACAGCCTAAGCATCTTTCCTTACAGAGCAATAGATCTGTATCTCAGAACATGTACAGAAGCTGTTCTCAAACTTTGTATAAAGTGGAGTTGTTGGATGGATTTTACTACTAGATGGAAAACAACCAGATTATTCCTGTGATTTCAGGAGTAGAACAGTGTTGAGCAAGGGAATTGGAAGGATGGATAAAAAGAGTCACTGTTACCGTATATTCAAAAATATTATATTTATAATTTTCTTAGGCATTTTAGGCATTTTTCACAACAGAGGTAAAAGTGATACATGCCAATTCTTTTTCTTTAAACAAGCAGCAGATAACTCAACAACTTGTATGATGCTACTTAGGTGTGTCGGTACCAAAAGTATAGTATTGAAAGACCTTTTTGTTTATAGATATAAAAGGACTAAAACACATGTGGTACCTATGATAAGGTCCTTTTTATACTCTAGCATTATCTTTGTTCTCTTGTATTAGTGCTTTTTCTAACTCTTGTCTGGGTTGTGTTACCTAATGTTTCATTGATGAAATCCTGCTTACTCGACTTCTTTTAGAATATAATTTCACATTTACAGCCATGATTGTGAATTGAAAGTATCCCCTAGAAGCATCTGGTCCCTTCAATTTGAGTCGACTTTACAAATACATTATTTTTGTATGAGAACACAGAATAAGTTTTTTGTTTTGTTTTGTTCTGTTCTGTTCTGTTGCTCTAGAAAGGCAATAACTAGAAAGAAACACATGCGTACCTGAAACTTGGAAGTTGTTGGAGGTCTTTCCCTGATGTACTGAGAGGCTGAGAAGTAACCAGTCAGTTTCTTGTTCAGACCAAAGTGAAAGTGCTCTGTGTTGAATTTCTGGAGAAGAATAACAGCTTCTACAGCTCCCCGGTCTTTCCCAGGGTCAATGTTAGGATTTCTTTCATATCTGAAAAAAAGCCAGTATTGTTCTTATCAGAAGAACAGTGTACTAATGTTGTCTTTAGATTTCTAAAATCTTCATTTTAAAGAGATAATCTGTTTTTTTATGCTTTAGAAGGAAGCACAGATGCCACCATTATGTCCACAGCCATTCACACAGACACAGACATTCCTGTTATGACATTGCACACTGCTTCAAGGTTATAATGTTTAATTGGATGCACCTAAAAAGTGTTTTAATTGTAATGCTTAAGTATTAGAATAACTAAGTCAGGATATTACCTTTTTATATTAATATCGACAACCAGAAATAGAATATTATTAAACACAGTTGTTAGTCTTAACAGTTGCTAATCATCTCATCCCTATTGGCAAATAGTCTGGAAAATGTAATATGATTCCCTTTTCCCTTCTTTCTCTTTTGCACTTAAGCAACATGAAGAGTTCTTGAATACATCTAAACTGAAATCTTCCTTCTGTTAGGCACGTGGAGATTACTTCTTTGATTACTCTTAGTGTGGGAGGTATTTGTATCTGGCATTTTTAATGCCCCTTTCTAACCAATCCGTCTACACTAAACAGGTTCATGAAATTACCAGGCAAAACTGAGACCTTCTGAGCAGAATTCAGAATCTCTTGGTGGATTAAATATATGTCCCACGTATTTCAGTGGAGCCCTCTCTCTTCCTCACTCTCTATCACACACATAACCAAACTCTTAAAATCCTCTTAAAAATATCAGATCAATTTCTGTGTATATGAATAACCTGTTTTTTTCAGTTTGATAGAACATGCCATTTTTATTTCTATAAAATAATTTGATTTATAAGCAGATAGTTTAAATCGAGTAAGCACATTTCAGTTCCTTTAGGCATGACAGAATCTGGCCCATTCCATGAGAATAAGTGTGCCACTGGAGTGCTTATGTCATGTTCAAGAAGGATGACCCTAATCAAAAGGTTGGACTTCTCTGAGATTTGCAAGGCAGATCTCTACTCCAATATTATTCTTTTTCCATATGCTTGGAACTTCAAAGGATTATGTATGTAAGAAAGAGAAGAATATCTTAATCAAGATCAGCCATGCACATCTTCAGAGCAAAGTTTGCATTCAAATGAGGACTGGCTGAAAAATGAAATGTATTATAACCAGAATTCTGTGCAAAATTGAGAAAGTAATTTATGCTGTCAAGTTAAAAAGCAGAAAGAGACAAAGCAATTGAAAATGCATGAAAGGGAGCCCTATTCTGTTAGCATAGAAGAGGACTAGACAACCCAGTAGACAACTGTGAGCTGAATGGTGCCTTGTAAGCAAAGCCATAAACAAGGAATAGCATATATCCTGATAGACACATGCCTCCAGGTACAACTCTTGGAGATGTAATTGCTTCCTCACTGCTACTCTGTAACAGAGATAAATCATATTGGCTTGTACCAATTGACAGACAAATTAGAAGACAATCTGAATCTGATCAAATAAAAAAATCTTGGTCCTTTCAACCACCTCTCTGGTCTTTTCCTGTATGTAAATATATCAAATTTTCTGTTTATTTTAAGGAAGGAAAACAAAGTGTATCCATCTTTCATAGGTCTCTGTCGTGGAGAAGTTCTTATCTGAAAATGTAAATTGTAATTGACATGTGAGTATTTTTAACTGCAACACCTCAGAAAGATTCTCTCACTCTTGATGAAGTTATGGGAGAAATCTGACCAGATTAATTCAAGTGTGTTCCTGCTTAGTCACTGAAGCAAAGTTACTGAGGCCATCCATCTATCTAAGGTGGGTGCACTATTGATGCTGATTTCCCTCAAAGATTGGCTGAAAAAAGCATGCCAGGAATGCAGCCCCTTAAAAGGTAGAGAGAAGTAGTTAAAACCTTCTGTCTGGTATTTAAATAACTAGTTTAACATATTCAGAATGAAAAAATATATTCAAAATGCAGTTAGTGTGCAATTTACTATTGAACAACATGGTTATATGCATGGTTATATCCAGGTTATATACCTCCACTGTGGTAGTCATGTCAGACGACAGTAAGATTAAAATGAACAAATCACAGTTAAAAAGAACAATTAAAAAAAAAAAAAAAAAAAAAAAGAAGAAGGAAAAACATTAAGCCTAGTTCTTCAAACTGTTAAAGTATTTAAGTCCCTTGGTCCCATGTTCAACTGCATTCAGTTCAATAGTTATTCCATACCAAGAGACCATCTGCTTAGCAAAATGTAATCAATCTCTCTTTTAAAAGCACAACAAAAATCCCCCTTTCTATACTGGCACTCTTAAAATAAACAAGGGCATCCTGTGTCCTTTATGCTCAGTCATGAGGAAGAAGAATGAATTATCCCTTCCTAAAATATTTTTTTCCAGTAGAGATTGAAGACATGTGGGTATACCCCACTGATGTCCAAGAGAGTTTTGGAAAACAGAGGTCTCTCATTAGAGCCAAGAAGCAGTGAGGTGTCACATTTAGTACCATGGATGTGCATGAGGAGAGGGCATTCATACAGTGCACCTTCAGAGCAGTTTGGGTTACACAAAGTTTTTGTGACAACCCATACCCAACGATGAAATAGAAAGTGACATCCTAAGGTAACAGACATCATAAAAGAAAAAATATGCAGAGAAAGCAGCTGTTCTCCCACTGCTGTCTCATCCTTTTTCTGCCAATCATAAACCTATCTTCCTGTTTTATTTCAGGAATACATTCATTTTATGTTAACAACATTAAATTATCTTATGTTAAGTAAACACAAGCATCTGGATGAGCTGCAGAAAACATAAAAAAAAATAAAAAAAAAAATCACCCAAACTTAAAATTGTTTGAAAATCTAGCAAATCCAGTCTAAGACTCATTAAATATGAATGTATGTAACCTGGTCGTTCATCACTTTTCCAGATTTGTTAAAATTACTTTTTTATTTAATGTTTTATTTCATGTTGTCAGGACAACTGACTTGAAAGTGCAGTGAGCAGTGTAATGTTACAGAAGACTTACAGTCTCTGTGCTTCTGTGTTTAAATCCCTTCCCATTTTCTACATAGTTTTTTTCTTGCACTCTTGTCTGAAAATAGACTAATAAATTTAATATTTTCCTTTATTTATAGTTTCCAGTTAGACTCCAGGGCTGCTGGGGCTAGGTGTTTTGCAGTGGTGGATGCAGCTCAAATATCACATTCTTAATTGTTCCACAGTACTAATTACAGATATGGAAGGACAGGGAAAGGAATAGTGGTTTCTTGGAAAGGTTATGAACTTTCCTCAGTAGTACAGTGGATATCCTGCTAGTCTGTCTGCTCTGTAAATGAACACCACTAAAATCCATGAGAAACCTGCACTAACTTCAGTTTAGCTTATGAATATCAGACAGTACGTGTAACTGATGCTGAAAAAAAAAAAAAAAGCATATAAAACAAGACCAAGTTAATGACTTCAGTCCCATTAAAGATAGTAGTTTTTATTGCAGTTATTATATGTTTAAAAATGAATAGGAATATCTTTAAAAATTTAGAGGAGATGGGGGTGTTGAAGGAAAACAATTTGTTTCTCCCTTAAAGTGCCATTGTGACTACTCACTAGATATTTCTGGAAGATTCAGGGCTGTACTGCACTGCTAATATTCTTGTGTGAAAGAGGCATGTGCTTAAGGGAGCATATCAGTCTCTAAGCCATCAACTTTCTTTGGCCTCTTTGCTGTGACTGTGAATTGCGGTGATAATATTTCTATTTGTGATATAGAAACTCAACTGAGGGACAAGTCATGAGCTCATGCTGTGCATCTGACAAATACTTTTGTACTGCTCTGTTGAGAACTCAGAGAAGTCAGATAGTTTGTAACTCGATTCTGAATTCATTTCCTTTGAGAAACAGGAGTAGTCAAAGCATCCCATTTTTAGACTAGGTCTGAGACTAGTAAAGTAACTTAAAGAGGTTCTGGCCATTGCGAACCAACAACTATGTCTGTTTCTTTTGTAATCATCAACTTCAGCTGTGCTGAGGACATATGAACTGTGCCCAAGGTTATAGAATTTTTGGTCATCTTTCAAATTTAGAGTGTGGAGGAAATATTTGTTCTTACCACAGCAGTGTCTTCTAGAGGATAATCTATTCACTGGTGATATGGGAAATGGAGTTTCTAATGTTTTTATTTTCTTCGAGTGTGGATTCAACAGCATATCACAGATGGTAGGAGATAAGGATGAACATCAGCAGCACACTGATCATGTTCTACATTTTCTAAGTCTTTCAACATTCCCTGGAGTAGAAGCAGGAGCAAAGATATTCTCCTTATTAGGAACTTGCTCTATAAACACGGGTGGATAGCCTCCCTTCCGCCTCAGAGCATGTGTTCCTGTTGGGAAACGGAGGAACCACTTTCTTGCATATTGCAATGAAATCTGGATCAGCAACATTTCCTCATGCCCTGATGTCAGTAGAAATAAAACTTGGATGTGTTTGCAGAAAATAATCAGTGGTCCACTCTAATATCTCTAGACATTGAAATCAAACTTCAGGACCCAATGCTGGCTTCAGATCCTGTGCATTTAGACAGAAGCTGAATATGCCTGCTGAACAGCAGACACTTCTGTAGCTGGAAAGACTGGTGCTTTAATTCTGGTTTCCATGCTGAGATGCTTAGTAGTTACGTTTGTCCCCATTAGGCATTTCTTATCCCATACTTTCTTGACCTACTTAAAGTGAGGGACAAAAGATTTTTTTTTTCATCCCAAGTACTTCTTAAATGATAGCCTTCCCTCATCCAGTTTCTCTAGCTTGTCATTTATTATTTTTTTCATTCCATTTGAAAATTAAATATTTCCTATGGAGTGATGCATACAGTTTAACATGACATAGCATGGCATAGTTTTTGTAGGGCTTTTGTTTGTTTGTTTGTTTCTGTTATGTTTTGTTTATTTGTTTGTTTCAAATACAGCAAAGGTAGAAACTAAATTAATTTAAAGCTGAATAGCTGAATAGGCTTTGTTTCAACACCCGAATTGAAAAAAAAAATAAAAAAAGAATCAATTTCTCATTTATCTCTTATAGGAACTTTTTCTAAATTGAAGGCTCAAACTTCTACTGGAAGTCTGTTCTATTTGGAATGCTTAATTGCTTTGAATCCAAAACAGTCCCTAACCCCAGACACGTTCAGGAGAAAAACAAAGCTACCTCCACATTCTGTCACCTGAAAATTACTGACAAATTTCAAGGCCATGTGCTTTCTTTTAGTTCTACAATATTTGGAACAGATTGCAGACACTGAGGAATGACATTTTGTTACATGTATCATAAGATGCTTGCTTCAAGTGTCAAAAACAAACAAAGCATAATAACATTGCTAGATGAAGGTAAGAATGAAACTGGGCTGAATAAAAGCTACTGTGGCCTAAAAGAGAGCAGAAATTTGGTGCTAGATTATGCAAAATGGAAATTCAGATATATGTCTTCTGAAAGAAAATTATAGTAATAATAATTGTAGTAATAATGATAATGGAAGCTTCAAAACTACAAAACTAGTGTTATATAATAAGGAATGTTTTAATATTTGGTCTTCCAAAAGATTAAAGTCTTCTTTCAGTACCTAGGAACTAGATTTTGCTATGAATAACTGACATAAAATAAATAAAGTGGAATTCTTATTTAGAGCAGCTCAAAGTGAAGAAGTACTAATACTTTCATGTTCACAGAAGCAAAGGAGTTTCAGGAAAAATTATGGCTAGTGTCAAAATTATTTTTTTCATTGCTCATTTTAATGGTAAATTCTCTAAGAATTATTTTTATAGGAATATACCATACAAGGAAAATTATCTATTTATCTGAATTAAAGCTAATATGTTTTCTGAATTTTCCCTGTGTCATAGTCCTGTTAAGAGAATAGTCAGAATTATTCACTGAAGCAGTTCAATTAACAGACATATATTCAGGAATATTACAACCTACTCAATTTGAGGAAGAGGTGAAATTCACTGAATAAATTGTTATGAATTATTCATTTGCAGCTCGTAAATATGCAATTCCCTCTAATTTTGGGTAAACACTATAATACTTGGGTTTCAGAAGGCATTAAGTAATCAGTCAACATCATCTGCTGTCGTCTCTCAGCTGAGGATTATGAGGAGGTCTATGGGCCAAATTTAGTGCTCATTCCCTTTAAACAAATTTTATATTCTCTCAAAGTCACCAGAGTTTCCCTGAATTTATGCGTTGTAAGAGTGTAAATGTAAGAGAAACTACAATCCTGCCTTTTCTCTAATCAGTTTAATAAATATATATACTTAAATGAAGAACTTGCTACTTTGTTGTAAGTGTGCCTGCAGCTTACGTGTTTTATGAGTACATTAAACAAAGCATAGTTGACTGGTCAAAAGAGGTGATGAATACAGTTTTGGGGTCCACAATATAAAAAGGATATTAAGAACATTAAGATATTTGAAAGCAGTCAGAGAAGGGGAACAAAGATGTTTAATGGTCTGTTAGAAGAGACCGAGGACACTTTTCTAATTCAAAGAAGAGGCCAAGACATGACCTCATTGCTGAGTGCAAAGGGAGGCACCATCTCCCTTGTAACCAATACTAGGATGCATGGGAAAGTCCCAAACCTGTGCCAAGGTTAAGATTAGATATAAGGAATCTTTTTTTTTACTTGAGTGTCAGACCCTAGCAAGGTGGTTGATGCTCCACAAGTATCAGTGTTCAAGAGGCATTTAGATAATGCCCTCAGTAATATGCTGTAACACTTGGTAGACATGAAGGCTTATGAAAGTTGGACTTGATTTTCAGAGGTCCCTTATAACTGTGCTGAACTGTTCTGCTCTGCTCTGCTCTACTGTACTGTACTCTACTTTACTCTATTCTACTCTACTCTACTCTATTCTATTCTATTCTATTCTATTCTATTCTATTCTATTCTGTTTTTCTAATATAAAATTGTCAAGAAATATAAGAGTTGATGTAAAAATGAAAAATGAAAATAACATACATTTTCCCACTGTTGGGAAATGTTGCTGTTTGATTTTGACTTTGTCACAAGAGGACCATCCAGTTGATATGGTGAGGCAAGATATGTAGCCTCTTGAACCAATGAACCAAAATAAGGAATTTAGTGTCTTTGAAAACGTAACAATTCAGCCTAACCACTTATGATAGATCTAAGAAGATTGTTCATTGAAATTTTCCCATAATTAATGTAGGAACTGTGGTATAAGGCAAACTACATTAAGACTTCTATACTCTCAACAGGGCATGAAGAACTAGAGATATATGCTGTTATCTGTAATGATAAAAGGTCATATCTGGGAAGGCACAGTAACCTGGCAAATGTCTACAGGAGTTAGAATTGGTTTATAATCTCATTTAATCTTGTGTAGGAAGATTACTCTGGTGTAATTCCTTGCTCATTTATGCATTAGTGACCTAATTACCATTACATGTTTTTACCCTGTAGCTATTAGATCTCCTCAATGTTATAATACCACATGCTTAACATGTGTTTTCCATTTCTCCCCTACTTTCATCTTTTATCTAGTCTATCTTGGGAAGTTCCTTAAGTAAAACAAAAATCTGACAACAGCGACAACAGCTTAATTTCTTCATGGAATGTGCTGAAATTGAAATTACATGTCTTAAGTGACAAATATGTCTTCATTTAAAGTTTTACTTCTTAACATGCACTGTGTCACTTCAACTCATTGAGTAACAAAACACTGGTATGATATTAACTGTAGTAACATGTCTTATGTATCAGTCTATTCTGAAGACAAGATACTCATGCGACCTCTTAGCACTAATTAGCTTTGACTGTTTGGTGTTTCTGACTCCAGCTATAGTAATTACCTTGACTAATTATGTGTTTTCTCTCTTACATGCCACTATCAATTGTGTAAGACAAAGGCTTTTATAACAGTGCTCCAAAAAGTAAAGGAACAGATTGATTATGAAAAATCTAGAGGATGATCTTTTTGAAAATGAGAACAATACTTTGCTTCCACATATATTACTCAGTAGAAGCTACTGTAGGTCATCATGTGAAAAGCATGCTAGACATTAATCTTCAGCTATTCGTCTGATTTGCTTTCCAAACTTGCTTGAACCATCAGACTCCTGTCCCTAATTCCTTTCAAGCCCATGATCTACAGAGATGTTTTCCCTTTGACTCCAGCCTCCCTTCATCTCAGAAATTTAATCAGGATATACTCTCTCTGTCTTTTCTTTTATAACTAATGCCATGTCATTAACACTACCCAGTGCCTCCCAAACAGTTTCTCTCAAAATGTGAATGAGTGTCTATGGTTTGGGGCCTGGTACAACCCAATTCTGTGACTAACTGGGGCATGGGGACCCACAGACCCACGGCCCAGGAGAGGATGATGGGGGAAATGGTAGAAGGTAGGGAGATAGGCATAAAAACAAAATAGCAGCAGTGTTTTAAGGGAGTAATCTATTTTACTAATTGTGATATTAGAATGCAAGGTAGCACAATATAATACAATATAGTTGAAACTGAAGCTAATAAATCAAATAAAATGAGAGAGAGTGTCCAAAAGTGAAGGCCTTACTCTAATGCTGAAGGCGAGACGGCTAGAGAGCAAACACTGAAAAGATGAGCAGTAAAAAAAGAAGCAGTCTCATGACTCATGAGCTGTTTTATCTTTTCCTCTAAATGGAAAATGGAAATGGAACAGTGAAGTCTTCTGGGATTTGTAGTTCTTCTCTTCTGAGAAAGGTAAATCTGGAACTATCAACAATCCACAGAACTGGAGTATTAACTCTTTAACTCCCAGTGCACAACATGATATTATGATGTGAAATTTCAATAACAAAAAAAATCATAGATCCATGACAATGGGATGAAAAAGTACATGGGAATATTTGGATAACAACTCCTACTGAACCAGAATAACAAGAATAAGGTTAAGTGTAAGTGATGTCACTGAGCTGCCAAAACAGTGTATTGTCCTTGGAGTTGCCTGGTTTTCTTACACGAGGTCAGCTTAGTATTAACAATTGCATATCTCTAGATTTGGATGTTGCAAAATTGAAGGTTAAAAGGCATATATATAAATAAACTCTACTTGGAAAACATAGGGATTTATATCCTCTAACTAGTATGATAGCATGCCATTATATATTTTTATAATCTCTCCCCATTTTAGCTGAGTGGCTTTTAATGGAATTTGATGTGTTCAGTCTGTCTCCCAAACTAAAGACCTGCTTCTTAGTGGCTTTATCAGTGAAGTATATTTCACTCACTTGCTGAACTCAGCCAAGCCTTTTTTTTTTTTTTTTTTTTTTTTTTTCCTGAATATTTAGATAAAGTTAAATGTACTGTGAGTGATACATTGAAAATATGAATTGGTCTACTAATATATCAAGCTTAAGAGATTTCTTATCCATCCTATTATGTTTTATGGCAAGCTTTGATATTTGTTTAAGATACATGTTTTGCTACTAGAACTTGCTTTTGCTTCTGACATTTTAAGCATCATTTTCCATTCAAAATTCATGATCAGTGACCCAGAAGTTCAGGCACACAGTACCCAAGTAGCAATTGGCCTTATTTAGGCAGATCTAATTTCTTTACTCCTTAGTCTAACTACAAAACTGAATAATCTCTTTCAAATGAGACACTTAGAAACATTTCAGTGTGGCACTCCTTGAAGTGTTTCACTTCTTTCGGCTTCATCGCCTTTATACAGGTTTGCAGTTGTTATGTATCACCACTATTCATTTACTTATTACATGCAATATAGTGCTTCTTTTGTTTATACCTTGCAGGAAGATATCCAGACAACATGATGAAAAATTGAAGTTTATGGTAAGGATGATGGAGTTCTGGAACAGGCTGCCCAGAGTGGTTGTCAGAGTGGTAATCTCCTTCTGTGTAGATACTGAAGATCCATCTGGATGCCTACTTGTGCAACCGATTGTAGGATACCTGCTTTAGCAGGGTGATTGCACTCTATCAGCTCTTGAGGTCCCTTCCAACACCTGCGATTCTGTGATTCTCTGATTATAAGCTAATCACAGAAATTTTATGAGAACACTG
>PPHD01007883.1:0-22458 GCA_002909625.1 Bambusicola thoracicus
TCCGCGCCGCCATCCGCCCGGGGCACACCGCACTCACCGCGTTTCCCTCGGCTGCTGCTCATCGCGGGACCCCCGGCCGGGGTCGCCCCCACACGGCCCTCACAGCCCGGCGCCGTGCGGGGATTGGCTGGCGCGACAGCTGCCGCGCGCTGGTTGGCTGAAGGCGGGCGAGCGGAGGGGCGGGATTGGCTGCCGAGTGCTTGTGGGCCGGGCGCCGCTGCCGGCGCCCTCGCTCTGAGGAGAGCGCCCGCGGGCCCGGCGCGGTGGGTGCTGCGCCGCCATGTTGTGCGGCGGGGAAGCGCTGCTGGGCGCTCTGACGGCGCTGTTGGGCGCGCTGCTGGCGCTGAGCCGCAGCCCGGCGCTGGCGGCCCTGCTGACGGCGGGCCCCTTTCTGCTGCTGCACGTCTTCAGCCTGGAGCCCGCCTCGCCGCACAGCGCGCGGCGCGTCCTGCGGCCCCACGGCGCCCCCGCCCGCATCGCCCACCGTGGCGGCGCGCACGACGCCCCCGAGAACACTCTGGCGGCCGTCCGACAGGTCAGCGCGGGGGGCCCCTCCCGGCCCGGCCGTGCCCGCGGAGCGCTGGGGGACGCGCAGGGCCGGGGGTGAAGTTAGGAGGTGGAACTGCCGGGCTGTCAGTCCGATTTCGGTGCGGGGAAGGTCGCGCAGCGGGTCGTCTCGAGGGCGACCGCACGGCGTGTGCGAGACGGGCGGGGCGTCGGCCCGGCCAGCGTGGGCTCACGAAATGCGCGTCCTGCCTGAGCGGCCCGCTGCATGCCGTGACCGAATGACCGCCTGGCGGAGGAGGGGGAGGCTGAGCACGTAGGCTGCGCTCCTAAACGGAGAGCGCCCTCAGTACGTTCGCAGGTGACACCAAACTGAGAGGAGATGTCGATCTGCCTGAGGGTAGGAAGGCCCTACAGAGAGATGTGGACAGGCTGGATGGCTGGGCTGACACCCGTGGGATAAAGTTCAACGAGACCAAATGCTGGGTGCTGCGCTTTGGTCACAGCCCCGTGCAGTGGTACGGCCTTGGGACACAGGGCTGGAAGGAGGAAAAAGCTCTGGGGGTATCAGTCGTCCGTTCAGATATCTACAAACCTATAAGCCTACGTTTGTTTTTGGCACCAGGCATACAGAAGAGAACATGGATAGTTTGTTAGTTTTTACCAGCATACAAATGAGTGACAGCAGTGCCTGTACTAATTCTGTAAAGTTGCATTTTCTGCTATATAGGTGATTTATTTTTTCTTTTAAGGCAGCTGAAAATGGAGCCACGGGTGTTGAACTGGACCTGGAATTTACTGCGGACGGCATTCCCATTCTAATGCATGACGAAACAGTAGAAAGGACAACGGATGGGTCTGGAAGATTGTGTGACCTGACTTTCGATGAAATTAGGAAGCTTAATCCATCTGCAAAACATAGGCTATGGTAAAGTGAATAAATGTAACGCAGACTCCTTGGTGGTACAGGTAGCATCTTCCCCAGTCTGTTACTGGAAGGTAATCATCTGAGCCACACAGTGAGAACTTTTGCAGTTGCTTTCACCTAGTCAGGAATAATTTACTGCTGTGTGAAGCTGCTTCTCCTAGATCTTCAGCTTGTCCTGCTTATTCTGTCAGGATCTGCATTTCTGTCTCAGTGCTAGGGAATGCTATTGAAGCACGATGAGGTGGGAGGATAGGTGGTCAGCATCTGGGATTGAATGCATGTTTATCATTGTTGTGAAAGGAGGTGAAAAACTGAGACCAGTATTTCAGTGGGGTCAGCAAGCATCAAGTTAGACCTTGAATTTGGAAGGATAGAGCTGTGTAGTTGTGTGATGCTGAGGGAAGAAGAGAGATGCTTGTACCTGTGCAGCATTTCACAGCATCAGAGAGCTGCTGCTGCCATTGCTAGTGGTGCTTAACCCTGAATGCTAGTGTCTCACTTGACTGTGTTTAGGAATCCCTAGGAAAACAGCTCTGTGTAGTTGGGAACGTATGTGTGTGCAGTGCATCTTGACTGCATTTCAGTGAGGAGTTCTCTATTTCTACAGGAGCAAATTCCAGGGTGAAAAGGTACCAACTCTGAGAGAGGCTGTAGTGGAGTCTTTGCAGCACAATCTTACAATCTACTTTGATGTCAAAGGTCATGCAAATCAGGTACCACTTATTGTACTACAACCCCTTCTTTGGGTTTTCAGCCTTTTTTTGTTGGTCTCGAGCTTGTCTCTGTGGTACAGTGCCTTCTCTAACATGAGTGAAAATGGCTCTGCTGTTTGCATCACCCAAAGCTGGGCTGTCAGAAATAAAGACAGTGTGTTCCCATTCCTTTGTCCTGAGAAATGGCAATTTAAAATTTGACTGACTCATGACTGTTGAGTTCAACTCACATCACCACCACAACAAAGCAAAACAAATTCCCTGCCTATGCTGAGGGAACCCAGTGTCTCATCTTCAGTTCCTGCTAGGGATCCCAGTCATCTCTATACAGCTGAGCAGTCATAAACATTTTACGCAAGTTACTAAAATATGGAAATGTTTCCCCTTTGAACTAAACCTTAGGTAGTTCTTCATATTTTTTTCTATAATCTATTAAAGGGTATTTCAAACATCAGAGCAATGAGTAGCAATCTTGAGCAGAATCATAATCACAGAATGATAGAATGGCTTAGGTTGGAGGAGACCTTAAAAGGTCATGTAGCTCCACCCCCCCTGCCATGGGCAGAGTTGCCAGCCACCACATCAGCTGCCCAGGACCTCATCCAAACAGGCCCTGCACGCCTGCAGAGATGGGGCAACCACAGCCTCGGTGGGCACCCTGTTCCCGCACCTCACCACCCTCTGAACAAAAAAAATCCTAACATCTCACCTAGATCTCCTCTCTTTTAGTTTAAAGCCATTCCCCTTTGTCCTGTTGTTATCAGACTGTGTAAAAAATTGGCCCCCGTCCTACTTTTAAGCTCCCTTCCCTGGAACGCTGCAGTGAGGGCTCCCTGGAGCCTTCTCTTCTGCAAGCTAAACAAACCCAATTCCTGCAACCTTTCTTCACAGGAGGTGCTTTGGCCTTTTATATCTTCGTGGCCCTCCTCTGGACCTGCTCCAACATAAGGACTTCTGTTGCAAAAACCACACTGGCATTTATCTGATAATGCTATAAAACTTTTTCCCTTCCTCTCCATTTCAGACTTTACTACACAAAACAGGAAAGTGTTTTTAAGAAAATGAAATGACTTTGCAGCATAAAGCAAATATGATGTGTGTTTGTCAATATAACATCTGTGTGTATCTCTAATTGGCAGGCAGTTGATGCCCTAAAACAACTCTACCTGGAATTTCCTCGTTTGTATAACAGCAGCATAGTCTGTTCTTTCATGCCAGATGTTGTTTATAAGGTGATGTTTCCTCAAAGTTTCTGTGACTTTTAAATTCTGTCTGGGAATTTCAGTAAAGATAAACAACTTCAAAGTACTTTTGGGTTGCTGAAATTGCACAAACATTAAAAACAAAGGAAGCATAAATCCAAATCTACTGCATGATCTGATTAGATCACGCTATGCTCATCAGATGCACGTATTCTGAATCTACAGTAATTCCCTCTTTTGTGAAAGTTCTGTAGAAATGAGTATGCAGTGAGGTGTCTGTGTGCAAGACCGCAGTTAAATATCATCTTTTGTAAGATGTAAATACAAACTTTTCTTACCACAGCTTTCTAATTCTTGTTGTTAAGGCCATTTATCATGTATTCTATTCAGTTTCCTGAATGTTCTGTTCCAGCATCACTGTTACGTTTTTTATGTAATAGCAGTTGCTTATTCTGTACAAACCTAGGAAAGAAAACAGTACAATATCACAGAAAGCTTTCTAAGTTACTAAAGGACTTGGGGGGGAAAGGGGAGGATTCTGATAGAGCTGCACATTCAAGCTAGCAGTCAGTATCTAACCCCTCCCAGGTTAATGCAGGCTTTGTGTGCATTCAGCTTTTTTCCTTGGACCTTCCAGATGAGACAAGCTGACAGAAACGTGGTAACAGCACTGACGTACAGGCCTTGGCAGCTGAGTCACTTTGGAGATGGGACACCTCGCTTCAGTTCCTTCTGGAAGCATTATCTGTACATGCTGTTGGATGTCGTTCTAGATTGGAGCCTACACAGCTTCTTGTGGCGATTATGTGGGGTTTCAGCTTTCCTCATCCAGAAAAATTTTGTTTCTCAGTAAGTGCCAAAGCTCACTGCTGTACCAGGAGGCAATATCGTTCTATTAGTATACAAGGGTGGAGTTAAATCAGTACATGTTAATCATTATCTTTTCACTAGTATTGTGTAAGATTGTATGGATAGTTTATTTACTGCATGCCATTTTATTCTTTAAGCCTCTACCTTTTACAAGAACAGAACACCCCAAAAATAACATTTTGCAAAAGATGACACACCATCATTCCTGATGGGCTACCAGCATAAGACTGAAACTCAATCTTAGCCTCAGTACTGTCTGCCTTAAATACTGCAGTGTTTATCTAACCATGTGTTTGTTCCTTACAGAGATTATGTGAGGCACTGGTCCTCAAAAGGAATTCAAGTGGTTGCCTGGACAGTGAACACGTTTGCTGAAAAAACGTACTACGAAACCATCCTTGAATCCAACTACATCACAGACAGCTTGGTGGAAGACTGCGATCCTCATTACTAGGCCCATGCCTTCTGGGTACTCACCTACGAACAGAAGATGTCTTAGGCAGGTGTGAATTTACCAACAAAAGCGAAGTGACTCTTCCTTTGGTTATTAAGTCATATCAGCCATTTTTGATGACATACTGAACAGTCATCTTTGATTCTAGTACTTGAAACTGTTTGTTCTATAACTGTAATAATTTGAGATTATTTATGGTGTCTTAAAAGCATCTACATTACTGTTCTGAGAACAGTGGCAAAACAGAGTACAAAAAAAAGAGAGGGCAGGTATATTTCCCTCCTTCATGGCGAGATGGCCGTGCTGCATCTTGTAGAAAGTGCAATCGTGTTTTGTTAGGGCAGTTCCTTGTGCTACTCAGTTGTTGCAGTCACTGCTTCCTTGTTTGGGCACTGCTGGGTTCCAGCTGACGTGCCCCGCGATACGCTGCACGCTTTGTGTTGTGCTGTAGGAAACCCACACTTAGCAGCAACGGAACAGCAGATCGCATGGATCAGTGGTGCACTTCAGTGCACTGCTTTGTACAGAAATGTTAAAATCAACTTTAAGAGGCAAAAGATACTTAAATAATCAGTTGTAAGTGGAAAGAACTGTACAATTGTCCCAGTGAAGTTCAGACTTCTAAACTAGTGGCAGATAACTGCATCTCATTCATGTTGTGCAACAGCACTCAAATGTGCAACCTGCCCGGCATGTGCCATCCGTAGCTTTCCAGTCTGGTTATAAAAACACTTCTGTTTGTTGATTTCTGATTGTGTGAGATGTTGTGAGATGAGAACACATGCTCTCTCCTGGATGACAGCAGCAGAGGCACTTATGATCTCACACAATGATGAGAAGATCAAATACATTCTGGAAATCACTTCATACACCACCCCAGCTAGGAACGGGGCTGCTCCAGGTGGTGCCACATGGACAGTGACAACACTATTACAGTGCTTTTTTCTAACAAATCTCTACTCTGTCAGAGAAATGCAAGGATAAGTAGCCAATGACTGCTGCCTTCTATAAGCTGGGTTGGTTTTTTTCTTTTTATCTTGAACTACACATAAGCACAAAGGTACATGGGAATAAGGGGGTGTAATGCTATAATGTGATGGAAAGCACAGCAATGACAGCATAGTAGCAAAGTCCTAGGCTGCAGCAAGTGAGGATATGCTCAGTGCAGCAGCCATGGACACAGAAACAAAGGAAACAAGGGTAAGCAGCTTCAGGTAGCAGGAACTGCCAGTGAGATACCCTTGCCTCCACTGCCAACACTTAAATAAGGTCTGGGAAGGGGTGGATCCTGGCTCCACTCTTTCCAGTCACTCAGGTGCATTGTGTACACCTGAGCTCCCATGGCTTGGCCCTGCCTTCCTACTGGGTGCTCAATCACTGCTTCAGGTTGCGACTTCGCATTTCTGCTACAGGAAGCATGCTGAATTCCCTGATGTGGTTTTCCCTATCACATCACTCATCCCCTATGTACTGCAAAACCAACAATCTCAGTCTTCTGCTTCACATGCTGTATCACCTGTACATCTGTTACACCTCCATCTAGTTTGTGGCCAGCCCTGAGTGCCAATCTTTGTGTTTACTGCTGCGTTTTGCAGTTGTTCTCCAGGCTCTACTCAGAAGAGCTGCCTTCACAGCAAGGGATCCTTTCTCTAGAGGTCTCTTCTTGTTGCTGCTTGGGTTGCTGGCACAGTGGATTTACTGCCTTTGCTGCCTGCACTACTCACAGCCAGACTCCACAGCTATGCACGCAGAAGCAGAATAAAATTCCATCTCTCGTCTTGTGTATATATTTTGTCCTTTTTTTCTGTATCTTTGGTGACTTGTTTTCTGTGTCATTAACACAAACTGTGAGCAGATATACCTTTTTCCTGGGCACTTTTGTCCAAAGCAGCTAGGGAGGAATAAATGAATAAACCAGGCATGAGTAAGAGACAGGCTAAAAAATAATTTCTTTTAAAAAAACTAAAGCTTATTATCATAGCACAATTGTGGCTATGAATAAAGAGAAGCAAGACTCACCTTGAGAAGAGTTCTTCTTGTGTTCATCAACCTGGTGCTGAACAACCATAACAAAGCCTCCATAAAATGGCTCAGAGAAGGGCAACTAGAACAGGATTAACGTAATCATTCACACAAGTCAGTATGCAGCCATTAAAACATCACAGTTATTAAAACAGCTGTGCTTTAATTTTATTTTCTCTGTATTTGACCAATACTCAGTTGGCTCAGATCGCATTTTGCAACCTCTGTTTTTTTTCCACCAGAGGAGAAAAAAAACCAAAACAATCAATGGTTCTTTCAGTCATGTGAATCAGCGCTGCCTTCTGCAGAACATGCATCTGTTACTCAGCATCCATTGTGGACTGTGCCTGCTCATGGTCGAAAATTGATGTCATCCTTTAAATCTTCCAATTGAGCTGCTCGTCTCGCACGCAGAGCGAGTGCCACTGCTTCAGACATCCCTGAGCTGCTGCTTGGCTGGGATGTTTCCCATTCTGTTTTTCACAAGAGAAGTAAATTAAAGTGTGCTGACATAGGTACAATAACTGCCCTCTACTAGAAAGCCCCACACTTTAAATGTCTCCTCTGTTTGAAGAACACATTTGTATAAACCAGGAAGCTACCATGCAAGTTTCCACAGCTGTTTCTCTCTCCCCACACAATGTGCCAGGGACTCCACACTGCTAACAACCACTTCTGAAACACTGAAGACTCCCTTAGTGATGTAATATTCTTGCCTTTGTTCCCATAAGACAAAATGCCTCATTTACCCAAAGAAATTCAGCTGTCGTACAGAAATCTGTGATGACTCTTCAGAAGTCACCACTACCATCAGAACAAGCCACCAACAAGCGTGGGCTATGGAGAGTTTTGGCCCCAGAAACTCAGTCTTTTTGTTTTCTCTTTATACAAGATGCTGAAGTGTTACCTCAGTCTGTTGTATTTTGTCTATACTAAATCAAACTTAGCTTACAAATGAGCGTACCAGCACTGCTTTCTCTGTGCTTACCAGATGGGAAGCCAGTCCCCCTCGAGATCCCAGCAGAATAAGGATACTGGAAACAAAATTCACAGGTAGATGTAAGTCAGCATTGTTCTCACGTGCCTGTTATCTTCTATTTAAAATTATACTTTACCCATAACAAAGCCATACTCCCTCTACATCTCAGCACTATGAGCACAAATATTCCAACAGCTACACCAATTATATTTTCATCTGTTCAATCTTTTAGAATTATTTCTACACATAACGGATGTCTTCTTTGTCCAACACACGTCCCTATATAGGGCCTAGGGCATGATATAGAAAATGGACATCAAGGAGAGAGTTCCTTCTCTGACTCTCACCTCATCGTAGGATGCATTTCGATTTCTGTCAAATGTCCTTCCCGGGTAGTCTGGTTCTTGCTGGGCAGGTGGCATGGATGAGCGGTCTAAAGAAGAGATTCTCTGAAAGACAGAATATTTGACGTTAGCAGTAATACATGATGGCTTCCAACTGTGGCTTTATGGTCAGCATCCACATCTGTTACCCTTGCTTTAGGGAGAGTTCTAGAAACCAAAAGGCAATCTGATACACTGCCAACAGAGACTGTCTGAGAGCCAAGGTTTTTTCCTCTGTATAGTCCAGGATTCCATCTCACAGTGATACAGAGATGCAACCTCAGTGCTCTGCAAACAGCACTGTACTAACGGTGAAGAAAATAGAAGTGGTCCTGCCTTATTTTGAAGCGCTAAAACGCACTGAGCAAGTGCAGAGCAGAGCAGCAACTGAAGAGGAATAGCACCAGCAAGCTCTTCTCCATGGGACAGATACTTATCTGAGTTCAAAAAACCCTTCTGCTTCTCAGCTATGTCGGTGAGAGAGTTTTCACTTGGCCTAAGTTCAAGCACTACAGAGCACCTACATGTGCACATTTTAACACTATTTAACACTCATTTGATGGCTCAGCCAGCAGCACTGACTTGACAAAATGATTTCAAATTAAAAACGTTAGGTGTCAAATGATGCTGTGTGGAATTTAAAATGGAGTTAAGTCAGGGCACCCAGTTTAATTCAGCTGAAAAAATGGGCAGAGAGGGCACAAAACATAAAGCCCGAAAGAAAGCTGGAGTCAGAGAAGGAAGGCAGCATCCTTCTTACTCTAGGCCAAGCGTGACAGAACTCTTTACTGACCATCACTACACACCCAGGCTACAAGTATTTTCCTGCAGCTTCATAATCATAAATGACTTTTAGTGAGGGCAAAGACCTTTCTATACGTGCTCCCAGGTTAAATTCTACTCTTGAGCAAGCAGGAAATTTCCAAGTATCCTTCTGTCTTCTGGGGCTAGCTAGGAAGCAAGCACTTTAAGTTTTAAATACAGACATAGCCAAAATGGCAGCATCTTGTTAAGTCCAGAGGAATCCCACACAATTGTAATGAGCACATCACTGAAACAGTGGTATCTCAGCTACCAGACTGACCTGCTGGTCTTGTCTTCTTGGTGCAGATGGGTTTCGTATTTTCTGTAGCATCCGTAGTTCTTGAAGTACAAACGCTTTATCTTCTGCTTTCTGCACACAAAACACACTTGATCATTAGCTGGAATGGACCAATAATTAAGGGAGGCTTAAGGTCTAGAGTAACTGATCTACAAAGGAAGCTGCAGCAGCACAACTTGAACATAAAATTCCTTTGCAACAATACTATTTGTGAGTGGTTTCCCCACAGCTGACACACAGGAGGGCTTCCACCTTCCTCTGCATTGCTGCAGGAAAAGCAGATTACAGTTGCACAACAGCAGAGTGAGACAATCAACAAGAAAGCCTAATTTTAAATAAAATAAAGCTGAAAGTCAAACTTACATTAATAATTTGCTGAAGTAAGATCTTGGCCATGGTTCTTCTTCCTTTTAATATTTGCCAGTATATGTAAGCAATAACTCTAAATAAAAAAAGAAGTCCAAAAGATGAACAGTCATACCAATGTGTTCCTCCCAATCAGTGCTTAAACAGACACCTATTTTGATTAATTTAATCCACCAGATATATGTATATATTTATGTATGTGTGTATACCTATACACAGACACACACAATTACATATGGAACGCCAAACGTGAAATTGCTTAAGACATTATCTTGGAAAAGACACAAAGATTTATGGGCTCTTATTGAAGATGAGAGGTACAACTAAAGCAAGTCAACAATACAAGGTACATTTCAGACAACAAACAAGAGCTTAGTGTTCTTATCCAACTTTGTGTCATGTGCTTAGACCTCAAATCACAACGCTGAACGCTTATTGCTTCCAAGCCAATTTTATTTGCTCTAGAATGAATGGCAGCTCATTTAGTTAGAACAGGTTTGGGCTCCTAGGTGTGCACACAGAAATAATCCAGCGGCACAGCTACAACTTCAAACCCTGCCAGCAGGCCAGCACCTTAAAGATGCACATTTTTACCTATACGATTAACTTCAGTGAAGGAAACAGTACAGGAATTTACCTGAGATTGGCTGGAAGTAGACTGCAACTGACTTATGAGCATTTCCCCACATAGCATGCTCACTTGAACATGCCATTTGTGTACCACCATGCACTTCCACCAGTGTCCCCACATTAACTCAGATATTTGCTGCAACATATCATCATCTCCACAAGTGACTCCACTGAAGAAAAAATGGTCAAAGACAAAGCAACCACCCACCAAACCTCCACTTTATGTTGCCCAAGGTTCTAGTATAGATCTGACACGTACTACTTGTCCTTGTGAATGACAGATCTTTTCCTACTGATTTGTATCTCTTTAAATAAGTAAAGCAATTTATCCTGCCAGCCATATGCAGTATGTTCCCATTCACTGATGCTCCTAAAGCTCAGAGTGGCAGTGGTAATAAGACCTGGAAGCCTAGTGAACTAAAAATATTACATTAAAAAGCAGTATATCCTCCAGTTGGCATGAAACAAAGAGAACTTCGGCATCATAACATAAAAGGAAGAGGTTTCATAACATCTTTACAGACTTCAAATATATGAATTTCCCATATATTAATCATTTCTGATATTGGAAAATGCACTTTGCAATTGTTACAGAGAATGGCTATGGCCTAGCCAGGTTTTTCCACTTCATGTCCTTTTCATCAGCAGGTACTTACAGGATAGGGACGGAGAGGATGAAGAAGAAAAGTTTGCTTGCAATTAAGTTGTAGTAGATCCACACTACCCATTTTGAATCAATGTAATTTTCCAGTATTTTTACCCACTCAGAGATTGCTGCGTATATAGAAGGCAGACCTCGGAAAGGACCACATTCTTTTGAAGGTTTCAAGCTGAAAGCATGAGAAAGCAGCTATTTAAGACTTCATTTTTTTTCATTTTCAATTTTTTCATTTCCATGCTCTGCACACTCTTTAAAAACAAACAAAAAATACCATCTGAAATCTGCAAATAATCCAGAAGCTCAGAAGTTGCCCTGCACTGTTTTTGTCCAGGGTCCATCGCAGACCCAGTATGGCCCATAGCATTTAAGCCCAGGAGCAGGCAAGGTCACAGGAACTTCTGAGGAGCAGGAAAGGCCAAATCAAAGAATCTTCTGTGACATTTAAATAGAATACTACAAATGGAAAGTGACCGTGTCTCACCTCATACTTTAATATGGGACAAGTTACTGCATTAACCACATTCTTGCAAACTTACTGAGCCTGTCTGCAGAACACAGAGTTGTCTGAACATCTGAAACCTGCCACTAGCGGTTAGTACAGATTTCCTCTGCCTGGAATCAGGTCACAAAGCACAACGTAATGGAACTGAACGTCAGCACTCCTCCATACCTCCAGACAGTGATTGCAATGACAGACAGGACTCCAATCAGGGAAGGGAAAAACAGAAGGAACATGAAGAATGTTGTCATCTGAGCAGCTCTCCAGGCTTTGCGAGGAGGTTGGCAATTCCTCATCAGACTGACCTTTTAAGAGATGAAGGTACATTCACTCTTGGAATAGCATCACTTACCACTTTAACGGTATTTGAGTCAACCCTACTGAAACTGCTGGAGGCAATTGCTGGAAAAGCATCTATCAAAAGTTTCCATCAACTTCTTTTATAAGAACTTGACAGATACACTGCAGTTTTAGAAAACTTCAATACACTCTTCCAACCACTAAGAGATGATAGGAGGTTCTGATGGGTTTTACAGAACTTTGATAGGCAGAGCTTGCTTTTGAAGCACATGTGAAACTTCTCACAACTCAGTGAAGTTTGAATCTGTGCTTCTACTTTTGGTTTTGTTCTTCTATCTTTAACACTACAAACTGTTCAGACACTCATAAGCAATCTATTGCCTAGTCACACTACTAAGACAAAGAACTCTGAAAGCTTCCGCCTTGATATTTAGCAGAATCAGCCCACTTAGACCCAGGTGCCTTGTGGGGAGAAGGAGGGTTGCTGGGGAGAGTGGGAATGCGGAATCACAGTACAGGCTGAGCGTCTGTACTGACAGATGCACTGTTTACTGTTCGTTTCCTAGGCTTTCATTGTGCTCCTTTCTTTCTTTAAGCTAATGAACAACAAACGAACGAAAACCCACGACAACAAAACAGCAAAAAACCACCAACCAAACAGCTCCCCAGGCACAAAACCCCAGAGCCTCCAGGCAATCCCAGCACTCAACATAATACATCCTGTGCACGTTTCAAACAGAGTAATTCCCATGGCATTTTATGAAGCAAATATGTAAAACTTGTTACCTTTTTCACATAAAATACAATAGAAAATGCTATCATCTGGATACCAGGCATCAGAGGCGAGAAGAGAATACCGATCCTAGCAGAAAGAATTTAGAAGAGAAAGAAAGTTGTATTTCCACAATTCACTACAGTGCTTGGTGTACTGAATCCAGAGAACATCACACCACCTTCATATACAGTTAGCCTTTGTAATTACATTAACATTGATCCTGTAACAGTAAATTAGCCTTTAAAAACATACAGCTTCAAACAAACATACCTACGCAGACATTTGCAAAACTCTCATAATCAGAGAAGTACACTCTTTCTTAGAAATAAGGGGGAAATAAGGCAGCTTTTCCAGGATTCAATACCAAGTCTATTTCAATGAGAACACTACTCCTGTGGGGAAGTAACTAAAGCTTTAGGATATCCTTTGACTGCGCCCAGGTCTGGGGCTCCCAGCACAGGAAAGATGTGGAGCTGTTGGAGAGGGTCCAGAGAAGGGCCATGAAGATGATCAGAGGGCTGGAGCACCTCTCCTAGGAAGTCAGGCCAAAGGAGCTGGGCTTGTTCAGCCTGGAGAAGAGAAGGCTGTGGGGAGACCTCTTTGCAGCCTTCCAGTATTTAAAGAGAGTTTATAAACAGGAAGGAAATCAACTTTCTATACACATAGATAGAAACAGGACATGGAGGAATGATTTTAAACTAAAGGAGAGGAGATTTAGATGAGATGTCAGGAGGAAGTTTTCCTTGTTTACTGAGTGAGTGCTGAGGTGCTGGAACAGGCTGCTCAAGGGGGCTGTGGGTGCCCCATCCCTGGAGGTGTTCAAGGTCAGGTTGGATGGGGCCTTGAGCAACCTGATCTAGTATTTCATCTAGCAGTTGGCAACCCTGCCTGCAGCCTGGGGGTTGGAACTCGATGATCCTTGAGGTCCCTTCCAACCAAAGCTGTTCCATGATTTCTTTTGCAGTTTTCTCTCAGACCAGGTGGCCACAAGGTAAACTACAGTAATAGTGCAGGTAGTAACTTCAGTCAAAGAGAACTGGCAAATCACAATCCTTACAAAGGTACTTGATATATCATCTCCCCCAGGCATTTATCCCGTTCTTTCTTTCATGATGTAAAGTACCCATAAATATCTGAATCAGGATATTCCATGGCATTCCCAAATACCAATAATGTTTTGACCACTTACCAGGTCAAAGTCTGAGCATAGATCAAATCTAAAACACTTCGTCCAATATCAAATTCTGGCACCCCAAGGCTTATACAGACCGTAGTTCCAACAATTCTGGGTGAAAAATAAAGAACGGCATTTGCTAAATAAACAAACTCATTGTAGAAACCTCAACAAATTACCTCCTGAATGTAATCATCAGTGACAGATTATTCAGGGTTCTATTAATCACACATCGGTCAAAGCAGCCACAGCTGATCAGACAGCACATCAGAAATGAAGCAGAACTTGGCAAAAGCAAATCCCCATAAAACACAGTAGTGGTAAATAAGATTAACAGTGCTTTTTATGCAAGTCAATAAAAGAGGAAGAAGAAAGGACTTGTAATAATATCAGAAAAGTATGCTTATGCTCATGATTAAACAGATGAAGTGATGATTTACCTCGGTAAAAACCCTTAACTGCTTTTCTGTTCACAAGTCCTGAAAGCTCTCAGCCTCAATCAAAACAAATAAATCTTGGAAACTGATACTCTTAATATATTCTACAGTATATTCTACTTTAATGTCACCACTATTGCAGGCAGCTGAGGTACGCACAGGTAAGCAAGTGCCCAGAGGATTTCTCTTGAGGACCATCGATCTCATTTTATCATTTCATTTTCTCCTGAGCTAGAAAGATTCAGTGTCAGGTTTTGTTGCTATTTGTTTTTTTAACAAGAACAGGAAAGATTTTGGTAACTATCCCATTTTGCCTTGAATATAGGTCTTGGTACCATCTGATAGCCACATTATCAACAATGAATGTTTCAGGGCTGTGCTGGCTGGGGGTTACTCTGAAGACATACAAGTAATTACAAGTGATTGCACACTTGAATCTTTTATGGCTGTAACCCTGATGCTTTTGCACGGCGTAGTGCATGACGTTCATAGTGGCTGACACTGCATATTAGTTGTGACCTTTTGCTGAAGGTACTTTCCTATCTGAACAGGGCAGGAACACGAGATGATTAAAGTACACTGACAAGAGCTGTGGAGGGAAAATTTACAAGGGCTTCTCAACACTGTTTTGTGTCAATTTAACATAAAAGTCTAAGTCCTCATTTGTAAACCAATCTTGTTCTCATCTCATGTGAAGGGCAAACAATTGTAAAGATCTCCCACAGATGTGTGGCTAAGATCCCGAAAAGCTCTGTAGAGCAGGTAAAAAATTAGCACTATTATCATGGTTGTAAATTACATTTAACTAAATAGGAGGGCGCACACAACAAATTCCAGAATTAAATTATTTTCTGCTCACACACTTAACAGAATTCACTTTCCATGCTACAATCACAGAGACTATGCCTGGTAGAGGTGACAGTTGTACCACATAATATGCTTCCGTTAGACTTCCTCTTTTCTCACAAGGAGGGAAAAAAAGGAGGAGGGAAAAAAAAAACAACGAATGAAACAAAACACGTATTTGGCTAATGAAGAAAAACAAGATTAGAAAAAAAAATGTACTCACCTTCGCAAAAATTCCCCAAAGAACGAGCCAAGCAAACAAAATATGAAGTCAACCAGCAGAAGACGATAGATATCTTGGCCAACCAGTGTTTCCCAGCACTTTAAGGGGTAGAAAGAAAAAAAAACCACCAAACATGCACATCTAGAAGTGAAAAATGATGTAAATCTAACATTCCTGAATTCTTGGGCATCCAAAAATTTGTGCCACGAAACAAAGCCTTGCAATCATCATAACTACTGGCTGATCTCTCACTGAACAATGCTGCAAACCAGATGAGATCTAAGTTGAATGTAGGAAAATGAGTTACCTATTTCTCTAGAAATTCAAATATAATACTAGGGTAGCAAATTCAGCTGTCCAAGAGACGACAGGTACTTCTCTTTGCTTCAACAGGCTGTCAAAGTGGTTCTTAATGAGGTATTGTAAGTCAAAGACATTTATTTTTGAAACTTTACCTGTGATTCCGATGCAGCCACAACATTAAGCCAGTAGTAGCACAGTATTCCAATAATGGATATTTTCAGCATTATAATTCTACAAAGAAAAAGGAGCAGTAAGTGCACTGGCAACTGGTATGTAACCTCACTAGAGAGAATAATGCCAGGATGACTGCTGGTCACGTGTTACTAACTTCTTATATAACAAGATGCTATAGTGCCTAACAGAAGCAGTCTTTGGAGCTCAGGTGCTGCATTACTCTATTGTCCTCACAGAATCAAGGACAGGTGGGGCAACCTTGGCACAGGCCTCTGCTAAATTGGCTGTGGGCTCAGACTCCACAGAGAAGGAAGGTCTGAGGAACACAGGTAGTTATACAGTGTTAATTCCAGGCATCTGCAGTGAAGTCAGACCTCCTCACTCCTCTTACCTCTTCTTTTCCTTCCCCCAGGAGGCCCACAGCCACCATCAACGGGAGCTACAAAGCCAAGCCCAGGGTCACCATGTTGCTAACTGGGAAGGAAACAAGGGCCAGTTTTCATGCAGAGATGCAACACTGCAGACAGAAGGCTCACAGGAGGCCAACAGAACTTTGAGGGAAAATTGCACAGAAGCCTTTGGGAAGATGAGTTCACCTGCTCCATAGCTCACTACTGCCCACCACACCACATAGGTACAGCTTGCTGTAAAAAAGAAGAGTCAGCTAACTTCAGGCAAAAAGCACTAAGTGGAGGTAGCAACAAATACCTGGCAATAGTGACATATATCTTGTGTTTGGGATTCTGAAATCTTTCCAGGTTTCCAAGCCACGAGTAGAAGAATGGAAAGACCACATTGAGGAGGGATGTAATAATGGCAAGCACCAACATGGCAGCTTGGCTCTCCAGGTCATTTCTATATCCCTTCATAAAGAGCTTCGAAGGAAGAAAAAAAAATTAAAATTAACCCCAAACTTAGAACCTTAGCTGAAATGCTGCCTCAGGTTGTGTCCACAGGGAAGACACCTGGCACACATCCCTACATATTCTCAGAGGTTATCCTGTTTTACAGTTCCACGTCTGTCCAGCAGCACAGTGACCATCCCCTTCCTATGAGTTACACAGGACCATGGTGGGAGCCCCATTTTAAAAACCATCTGCAGGACAAAGGAGAGGCAGGCCTTCTTCTTGCTCTTTAATGACAGCAGCTGCACTCTAAGCCAGGCACAAGTTGAGGCAAGCAACTGCTGAGATGAAGGGCTGCAAAAATCAGTACTTACCTGTAGATTATTTACGGAGAGGAAGTAAACACCAGCACATGCAGCTACTGCTGTTCCCAGGGAAGCAGCCCATGACCCAAGATGGATAAGAATACGAACAATTCTCTCTTTTACAGAAAAATTTGGAGCTTCATTGTTTTCTTCAGCGAGGTCTTCCTGCAAGGAAACCAATACTAAAGAAGAACTCCTTGGGTGACAGCATAAAGCAAATCCTGTTTCAGATAACTGCCTAAGAGAATGATGGATTCTTTTTCCCCTCTAGAATATTGGTACAGTGGGAAAATTTACCTGACAGCTTTGTTTTCCTATCCTGAAAGTTGTTTATCTTAACAGCTACACTGTATTTAACATTTCATGCAAGTCTGCTCTTCTTTGACAAAACAGTTAAATTGATAAAAGGAGAAACAGAAGCAATATTCTGTTTAGCATATATTTAATAGACACAGAGATTCATTTAATAGGAAAATATATACATATAAATATTTACACATAGCTTAAAGAGAAATGAAAAATGAGTAGCTAAGACAAATCCAGGAGTTCAAACCAAATTAAACATGACAGCCAGGAAGACTTATGTTTGTTAGAAGCAGGACTAGCATGCTTGAGTCACTGTACCAGAAACTTATTTGTGCACATGCTTTGGCAGAGTGACTCCAGCATGCTAATTCTATACCACTGCACCTTTTTGTATCTCCTGTATTTTCTACCTTTATCTGTGTGCTGAGATTCTTTTGTTTCAACTTCACAGCTTTTTCATTAGTTATGTTGAAGTCCCAAGTGCAGAGAAGTTTGCTTGCATTGCCAGAGTATATCTGAGTGTTAATAAAGTTTCTGCGGAAGGATTTTGCCGTGCTGCAATGAAAATTACATTTGTGAGATGCATAACAGGAAAATCCATCAAGTTTGGACAGCAGAGAAAGAGTGGGGATTTGTTAGTTCTTCTCTCCCTTCTCTGGACTAGCAGATCTACATCAGAGCATCTCACATAAGAATACAAAGAAAGTAGACTTTAATATATGAGACAACTCTCACAGTTCTTTCACCCATCTGCTTCTGACAATCTTTACTTCAATTTCAGAAGGACACGTCAATACCATGAGCAACACATTACAAAATGGGGATCATGAGCAGAATCCCTCTGAGCAGAATTTCTTCCAGAAACAAGAACTAGCAGAAACATACTCATACAACCATGACTGCCAACCATACAGGGTTAGGGGGTTTTTTTGGCTAATATAAGTGAAATAGGAACATATACCTAGTTTACCTGAACAACAAGATAAGCAAACAGATGACAAAGTATATTCCAACAGTGAAAATATAGGCCAGCTGCATGTTATAAGATGCACCATTCTTCATTTGTCTGATTGTAGCATTGGTGTAAAAGCCATAGTAGAGTACTGTTTGTTGAAAATAACCCTGAAAATATATGGACACCATTCAGAACTTTTGCTAGAAGTATCACATAAGGCTTCATTCACAGGTGGGAGCTGTCCGTACAGTGAAATCAGAGGAGTAATTAAATCTGTGACTATCAGGTTCTTTATTTTCCTTATATCCCCAAAAAGCTGTGAGAACTTTTAGACGTACATAAATGATTTGTATCACATGGATGACTGTGAGCAATCAACGTTTGCATGATTTGGTATCTTCTGAAAATTTCTTAAGAGGGAAAGGCATAATTACTTCTTTCTTAGGAGCAAAGTTCTGCACTGACAAATTGAAACAACTGTGAAGGAACCAGGAATAAAACATGTGACATTCTGTGCTGAGTTACAACATCACAGCGGAACTCCTGCAACAGTGACTGTCCTCAGCAAAACTAAACAGTGTTACTACTACAAAATACACAACTTTAAAACCAACCCCAGAAAGAAAGGGCAGGCACCTTTTTTTTAACAAACATTTCTTCTCAACTAAGTATTAGGGATTAATTTAACCAGAAAAATCCTTTAACAATTAAGCTACACAATTCTTAAAACAGTGAAAGATAAAAGAAAAGGAGCAAGTCTACGCTTAGAGCAAAGTCTTTCTTTCTAAATAGTCTGAGATTTTACACCCCAAGTAGAAAGATCTCCGTAAACTGAAAAGCTCCTTCTAATTACAAGCCACACTGAGCTCAACAGGCTGCCACACAAAGATCTGTGTGCTCCCTGGAAGAAGAAAGCTTTAGAAACAAGCAAAATTCACAGGATCACGTATTGAAATCTGCATTGTGTTTTTAGAGGAAAACTAGCATGGGAAATACATTCTCCTAAAGACTATTGTAGTTGTCTTCAGAAAGCCTGACTTCCACTCTTCCACTTCATTCTTGTAGAAAGCAAAAGTCTTGCTATATTGCTGAACGTAGCAACCACCTGCATTATGACAAATTCATCAGAACATATGCATTCTACTCTGAGTCAACACTTGATGCAGCTTCTTTTCCTCAAGTAAGTATGAAATATTTGCTCTAATCTTGTAAAAATTTACCTCCACCTCTAAAGAAGAAATAATTAGTTTTACACTGCCATGAGTTTTTAAATAGATCCGTTGCAGAGAAAAATAACACACATCCACCGTTACATACTTACAGCTCCAGTGAGCAGCTCCAGACCCGTGAATGAAAGGTTATTTGGTTCTGCTGTAACTAACTGAGGGATTGTGATGAAACCAAAGTTTACAAGGAATGAGAAGATGTTGAAATTCAGCAGCCATTTCAAGAAAATAAAATAAGAAAGAACACTTGTTCCAAACTCTCCAGCAATGACCTTCAGAGTCTTGTGCCAGAAATTCAGTCGGTGAAAAAATTCTGACAGGATATTTCTGAATCGCCGAAATGACTACAGAACAAAAGATGAGAGAGGTGAACCTCAGCGAGCAGCCTTACACAGGACTCAAATCCACATAATACACCCTCACATTTTTACAGCTCCATTTTGATGATAAGAACAGATTTCCACCTTTAAATGCACCGTAAAATGCTTAAGCACTGTTCCTACCTAATACAAGTCACCATCTCCAGAGTCACTATACCTCTGGAGATGGCAGTAACACTGCAGCTACAGTGCCCTCCCCAGCTGTTACCCACTGACATGGCTGACACTCACCACTTTTGCTCTGCGCATACAGTTCGTACAGCAGCCACACAGAGTACCACGGCCCCCTGATTTCTTTGTTATTTCTCTGAGAACTTTATTCCTGTGGGAAAGCAGGATAAAGGCATGAGAGTCTTTATAGCATGAGTTGTAAGAACAAGAAGCCAAAGAAGCCGCTGCAAACATGTACTCATGACCAGTCAGTACAACTTGAGATGGTCCTGCTGGTTCTTCTTGTGTTAGCTGCTAAGATGGTCTTTGTCCATGACAAGCTGAGCTATGACACCACATTCCAACTGCTCCACTGAGTCACTGCTAGGAACAACACCTAAACATATTCACACGTATTAAATAAACATACATGATGATCAAAATGATGGCTGAAATCATGTGGGCTCTTCTCCGTTTTTAACAGCCAGCATTCAAATGTCCTTTGAATAACAGTCACAAGATATACCTGCATGCAGAAGAGCATGGCCTTGCTGCTGTGTTTTATATTACATCAGAGAGTCTTCCCACTCAGAGAAAGAATACTGAACCATCCTTGAATTATTTTTCCTAGCAAGATGTTAACTTTTTAAAAGCTAATAAAAGTACTATCAGCTTTTTCATACTCAAAGGGACAAAGCAAAGCTGAGCAGCTGGCAAACGCATACTTGACAGCTAGATGTCAAAAATTATACTGCTTGTAAAACTAAGCAGATAAACTTTGATTTTTACCTGATCTCTCTCTTTCTTTTCATGTTTTCTGGCATTTTCTGGATTGCTTTAATCCTCTCATGCTTGGACATGCTTGCAAGACTTCCAACTAATTTTTCCTCTGCATAAAAATAATGATAAATGCAAATTTGGGGATGATAATATAGTAATTCTTTTTTTAAAAAAACAAAATGTATATAATATCATTTCCCATTTTCACAGCTACTAATGCATGTCAGGTTCTAAGACTTAATAATTCTGCCTAGAATATCCTTACTTTTACTAGTACTCTAACACAGATGTATAGAAGCAGGACAATACTGCACATTAAAAAAATAACTATCACTTGTCTACTGTTTGTTGAATGCTAATACAAAGAGCTGTACTGTAAAGGAAGACAAAACACTGACAAACACCAAAGTGCTTGTCTATTCCTTAATCACTGACAGTCACATTTCTGAAATACTACGTATCAACTTGAAATCTAAGCTTTTGGTTTATTCTGTGATTTTAGTTCATGTTGGTCTACGTAAAATAGACAGAGATATTACTTGATGTTCATTTTGTTTCCACATAGTTGGAATTCGATGCTAACTCGAGACAGCTAGTGGCTGAAATAAATCATCAGCTGGTCAAGCAAATCCTAATAAGTTATAAAAAGAAAAGCTAAACTTCTTAACAAGAAATCACACTGCATTTTGCTCCACTAATGTTTTAGTGTGCTAGGGAGTACAAAAGATGAAATACTAGCCTTAACAAAAAAAACCAAGCTGCTCTTGTAACCACAAAAAAAACTACATGCAACTATGATGATAAATCAAGAATGGTATCAGCCACAGTATAACTGTGCAAGATGTTACTTCATATAAAAACACTTCTCTAAACTCCTACCTTCTTCACACACTGGATTTGCTTGAGACAGGGTTGAAAATGTCATGACATCAGATGGTCTTCTGCTGCGTCTCCGAACAAAGTCATCTAAACAACAAGCGCCATTTAGTAAGCCTGGATACTCCCAGGCTAAATTGATTTAAAACAATCAAATTTCACTTACATAAAAACAACTTAAGAATATACCCTTCCATCTCTCTAACTACAGACAAACATACGTTCTCCCTCTAACTTCTTCCCAGGTGACATTTGATGACTGCATGCAATTTCTCAGACACACACTAGGAAAGTGGTTCTGAGTCTTCTACTATAAAAAACCATCTCACTGAACCCATTCATACATGTACACATTGATTATTCAAGTTTTTCTTTCTAGAAGACAGCTCCTCTCTTTCAAAATCCTTCCACTGACTTGGAGGGATTGTTTTAGATACATCAAGCTTCCTTCATCAAATCATTCAAACTATTTTCCTTAAAAACATCTGCGTTCCAGCAATGAAGCAGACAAGTTTAGCCTTACTTTTGCTTACTTTGACTCCTCCTCAGTAAGATAGTGGCTAACCTACTCAGTGCTACACCCACACGTTGAGCACAACCCTTCAGTTTGGAAGGCCCCAACTGACTGACACATCTGCTAGATGATGCACATGCTGCAGGCTCAGTAACATTTACTACTTAGATCTAAAAGTACCACCGTCGTTTCTAATTTAAGCCAACTTGTTTTGTAGCAATGAAAAAGAAAAGCATCTGTATCTCCATGTGGATGCACTTTCAGCACCTACATATTTAATCTCTATGTGATTATGTTGGAAATGCACTCTCTCCTTCCTGTCTGGTATTAAAAAAATATACAGGAGTGTTAGTGTTTGGAAATGGCCCATCTCTATGGTCACTTATGGGATGAGGCATTTCCACATACCAATAAAATAGTTACTATTTTATATAAACAGGATTTTGCCAAATCCAATCCTAAATCAAAGACTATGTTCCCATGAAGAGGACAAAAAAAAAAAAAAAAAAAAAAAAA
>PPHD01007884.1:9256-22456 GCA_002909625.1 Bambusicola thoracicus
ACTGGGTTGAGTGCCTGCTTGTGGAAACAAGGAAAAAGTTAACCAGCTCTTGTTGTCTCAGGAAAAAGGTTGGTTTATGCTTCATTGAGTTTGCATAGTGTCTTAATTTAATTGTCCCCCTGTTACTGCAGTTCCTGCTCTTGTTGCTCTGTGCTGACATGTCAGGTTTGCATTCAGCACTGCTTAGAAGATCATGTTGTAAGCATTCTCCCTTTACATTAAGCACTGTACAAAGGTACATGAAAATTCAGCAGCCTCAACCCCGTGATATTTGCAGTCTAAAGACGCGAATGAGAGGAGGGGAGCCAGAAAAGAAAAGATTGTCCGGCTCACGTGTTGTGTAGTGGTGTTGCTTGAAATAGCACCCCTTGACTCATGAATCAGCGGTTATCTTCAGAGTTAAATGCCTTTCAGTCATGTGCTGTGCCTACAGCAGGTTGCTCCAAAGCCAAGACCAGGCAAGCTTCTTGTTTATGGTATTTTTCTGGTGTGGAATCTGTCACCCTGCAGTCACTGCGGAGGATTGAGTGCAAGGTGATAAAACTGCCCTCTGTGTGCAACTCAGATGCAGTGCACACAACCTATGGGCTCAGGCTGAGACTCCCCTTAGTTTCTTCCTAGCAGAAAATGCATTTACTTGTGATGTCATTTGGAAAAGTACATTTCTTCTCCTTACCCAGCTGTATCAAAGACTATAGACACAGGCAATGAAAATCTCAGGACACCTGCACCATGCCTTAACTCAGTTCTTCCATCTTCCTGTTGTTGCCTGTCCACGTTTAAACTATGCCCACCGACCAGGCTTGAATCTGGATTGGATGCCTGCTGCATCACATAGCTTGTGCTGGCTGCAGCCGTTCTGTCCTGAGAGGCAAAGTGCAAATCTGGACACTTGCCTGTGTCTGAATTTCCTTGGCTGGCAATTCCCCTGGCTCCTGGCTGACAGAAGTCAGTTTGTGAGCCAACAAGTTGTCAAGTTTGAGAAGAGTGGATTCAATATGGGCTTGAAACCCAAGAGGGTATGACAATATAGCTATGGGATGTCTCACCACTTCCCTCTGCCTTCCAGAGCATAGAAACCATGTTTATGACTGAGCAGAACAGATCTGATCCTGCAACTAACTTCATATCACCGTGAAGTTTCCTCTCATCATACACAGCTGCTCACAGCTGTCCCAGTGTGGTTACATACAGCTTCATTTTTATTGCTTTGGGGAAAACTTGGGCTTTCAGACCCTAACAAGCTATTTGCTTCCCCTTCTCTGTCTCTTCCCACAGCTGACCTCCATGTCCAGCCGTGCATTTTCTGGTTGCAGTGCCCCTAAGCAGTCCCAGCAGGTGCTGTCTCAGCCTCTCCTGCTGCACAGAAATTAACAGCCCCAAACATGGAGCAGTGGCTGGCCCTGTGACATTTTTTGCTAAGGCTTTTATTAATTTGACGCTAGTTTTCATAGCAACTCACCAGGGAGCAGTAACAAATTCCGCTGTACCTGGCATCAGTTGGTGGATTTACCTGCTCCAAAGGCTGTACCAAGTGCCCAGAGGCCACCTGAGGTCTGAATCCTGGGGAACAGTGCAACAGCTGGATGAAAAAGCTGAAGGATTGAAGTGGAGATGTCACAAATGAAAAGAAGGATTTGTGTCATCTTGGGCTCTGTTGTCATGGTCTATCAAAACTCCTACAGGCACTGGGGAGACTTGAAGCATCTTTGTGTTCAGTTGTACTGAGTCATATAATTGTTTGAATTCAGAGGGACCTTTAAAGGTCATCTAGTCCAAATCCCCTGCAATGAACATGGGCATCTACAGCTGTTTTTTTCCTCTTCTGAAGTGTGCTTTTCTATTGTCTCAGTGAAAAACTGTTCTGAGTGCCCTTGTGATCCCTTCATCCTGCTGTGCCCATTTCTGGCATGAGCAGACCCTCACGTAGAAATGTGTGAACCCCTCAAGTTGTGTTTGCTTGGGTCAGACACTGTGATAATGGCCATAGTATATACAAGTTTAGCATTAGTTTTTTTTTTATTGTGGGCTTAGACTCTTGGTTTCATATGATATTTTGCCTTAGGGTCCCTTATCCTGATGCAATTCAGTGGCAGTGTTCATCTCACATAAAATCTGTCTTGATGGGGAAAATCCTTCTTTAAAAAAAATTGAAATACTTCACTGGAATACTTTTGAATTTACAGGTAGCCTTTTTACCCCAAACTGCAGCCAGGACCTACTCCAATTAAAGGACTCAGTCCTCCCCACATTGAATCCTCACCCCTAGATAATTCACAGACTCTTCCATGTTTTCTCACTTTGTCGCCCCATTTGCAAGCACTTCCCTCATCTGTTTCCATTTCTGTGTGGAACACAAAGGCCCATCTATTGTTTCCTTGTTTTATTGTTAGCCACCTTTGTCTGACGTAACTGGAAAATATCACAGACGTCACTTTGCTTCCTGCCAGAAATTAGGCTGCCTCCTACCTGTCTTTGCAGCCTTGCCTACAGATACCAAAAGAAATGCTATTTAAATCCTTTACAGCTGCTGGTTTTCTGGAAATTATTAGTCCAGAGGGGACATTTAGCAACCCCAGAGTTCCCTTCCAGACAGTTCCTGACAGGTCCCCTTGGACAGTCAATGGCACATGTTGCTCTGCTGTTATTCGACATAAAGGCATCCTTCAGTGCTAGCTGGAGGCTCAGCATTGTACACTATGAGGGTCTGTCCACCAGTGGATATTGTATAACAGTCACCAATTTATTCCACACCTTCCTTGGATGGCTCATTCCTCCCACCCACCTTCTCAAGTTGGCTTGATGATATTCATTGCGGTATCCGTGTTTTCAGCTTTTCTTGGCTAATACCTTGGTTCTTTGCCTGGGAATTTCTCTTCCCAGAGAAAATAAAACCTATAATTCCTTTAGCCTCAGGCCTTTGCTCAGTGGTGTTCATCCTCTGAGTCTTGAATATAACCCTAATGGTTTATGAAAAAAAAAAAATAGTGATAGGATGAGAGGTAATGGCCTTAAGATGCACCAGGGAAGGTTCAGGTTGGATATTAAGAAAAATTTCTTTTCGGAAAGAGCGGTAATGCATTGGAACAGGATGCTAAGGGGAGTGGAATCACTGTGCCTGGGAGTGTTCAAGAACTGTGGAGAAGTGGCACTGTGTGACATGGTCAGAAAGGTCACAGGGATGAGCTGATGGTTGGACTAAACGGTCTTAGTGGTCTTTCCAGCCTTAATGATTCTATGATTGATTCTACTGCTTTCAGCGGACACTTAGCTAACAGACCGTGCCAGCGGTCATCATGTGCTTAAGAAGCACTGAAACTCTTAATACTGCCTTTACAGATTTAACATTTGTACATCCTGTATTTTTATTATTCCTTAGTATATTTAAGTTAATTAGTTTTCAAGAGAATGTAAACAGTCTCACCTAAGATCTCACTGAAGCTACCATAAAACAGCATGCAGCTGAGACAGGAGTTTCTTTCTCTCTCATACCCTCTTTCCTATGGGGACAACACATACGATGATGTGTAAGACTTCTGCTCCATACCCAACACCAGCAATGTCTCTGGTTGCTTCCATATGCAGCGAGGTGTAATTTGAGGAGCTGCATCTTGCACTCATTTGCAAAGTGAAAATAATTTTTAGGTGTAGGTAAGTCTGTGATATAGGAAAGGGTAAAGAACATCCGGACACCATGAAGCCTCAGTGTGCAAAGCATACACCAATGCAACTTCGCAGCTGCCGGCAGAGAGGGGTAGTCAGCCGTGCAGACAACAGCTGCATTGCCAAGGAACAAAATTACAGAGCCAGATGTTCTTCTTGGAAGTACATTGCACTGAACTTGGCAGATGAAGGCTGTAGCTGCCAAATACATCTCTTATTTGGTCATAGGTAATGATCCCTCTATCAGGGAATGCAGAGATTAAAAAAAAATAGAAACAAGAAAAGACCACACAGAAAATTCTCATCAAAACATTATACTCAAAACATTAACTTTCCCTTCATCAAAAGGATCCAGGAGCTCCATGGCAACCTTCTCATCTCATTTGAAGGATGATGCTGTTTACTACCAGGCATGAAGTGAGAAACTTGCAGTGACAGATGCCAAGCACTTTCAAGGTATTTGTTACTGAAAGGTGACAAAGAGGCTGAGATGGTTTTTATAGCCACCACAGTTGTTTGTGGGCGCTGCTGTAATTCTCAGCTAAGGCTGCAAGTGAGAAGGAGAACTTCTGGTTCTGTCGCTATAGTAAACACCAGGAGTTGGGGTTTCTGAGGACACGTCTCTGCTGAAGCCATGTCTGTGTGGTAGAGCCAGACCCAACGTAGCTGAAGAACAGCAGCTCTGAGTGATAGACTTGCTGTTGCACTATGGAACACCCAGCAGCTCACTGCTCATGTATCTGTCTTCACTGGAAAATTCAACAGCTGATGATGCCCAAATAGCTTTCTAGAACTAATGTTGCTGGGGTTTGTGGTCATCTGTAATGGTAACATGGAGGCATAAAGGTCTAAATTCATGCCAGCTAGTGGGACACTATTCATACAGAATCATAGAGTCGTTAGAGTAGGAGGGGACTTGTAAAGGCCATCTGGTCCAACCCCCCTGCAATGAACAGGGACACCCACAGCTCCATCAGGTGCTCAGAGCCCCATCCAGACTGACCTTGGGTGTCTGCAGGGACGGGGCACCACTACCTCTCTGGGCACCCTGTGCAGTGCCTCACTACTCTCACTAAAAGAAATTTCTTCCTTATACCCCATTGAAATCTCCCCTCTTTCAGTTTGAAACTATTTCCCCTTGTCCTATCAAAACAGACCCTACTGAGGAGTCAAAGCCCCTCCCTGCAGCCCCCCTATAGGTACTGAAAGGCTGTTACTTGTTCTTCCCAGACCCCTCTGTTCTCCATTTGATCCTTCTCTCCTGGAAATCTCAAGCTGCAAACCCAAATCTTTTTTAGAATGCCTTGAAGTAACAAAGAAAATAACAACGGCGCAACCCTCTCTGACAAATAAATCTGTCAGTAAGGAACTTACCCCTAAAACTGCTTTGGCCTTACATTCCCCATGTGTGATATTAAACTCACTCCTGCACCATCAACGAATCTAAATTTCAATATCTCAGGGATTGCAACAGAGCTTGGAAAATCCACAGATCTCAATTGGAAGGTGCAGCTCACTCTGAAGGATCTCTTTGTCTCTGTCACACCCAGTTTACAGTTCCCCCCTCCCTCCACCGATCTGCAGCTGAGAGAGGAAAAAGTTGTGCTTAAAATGCAGATTTGCAGGGAGAAGTCCTGAGCTGCTGTTATCTTCCAGGGGCTCTGGGACAATAAGCGTCTTTCCCCACCTAGTGGTCATTGGGAGATTTTTAGTGGAGCGGTGACCCAAAGCAAGGGGTTACCAGCACTGCGAGGGATGCATCTTGCTTTATTGTCCATGCTAGTACTGGGAAGAGAACCATGGAGATGTGGCACTGAGGGACGTGGTCAGTGGGCATAGTGGGGGTGGGCTGGCAGTTGGATGGGGTGACCTCAGAGGTCTTTTCCAGCCTCAGTGATTCTATGAGACACCATGAACAGAGCAGCCAGGTATGCCTGCAGCCCCAGCAGTACTTCAGGCTGCTGACATATGGCTCAGCCTCAGGGCTACTGCTCATCATCTTTTCCATTTTAGCATTATTATTCTGCAACTTTGAAATGAGGATAATGATATTTATCTTTCTGTGAATAGTGCTTGGAAAATCAAAGACAAAATATAACAATTAAAGACTATACTTGCATCAGAAGTGCTGGCTGAGGCTTGTTGTCTGCAGGACTTCTGGGTTGCCCTTCCCTCTTCTAGGCTGTGTCCTGATGTTCTGCATGCAGACAGGAACAGGGGACCCAAGTCATGCTGTTTCTGTTTCCTCCAGTGAAGGGATTTAATGGAAGACTCCTATAGGAAATCCCTGCAGCTTATGGCTGTGCTGTTGTTTTGTCTTTTTTTTCTTTTTCCTTGAAAAAGAGCCTTGAACCCCAGAGAGGCTGTGAATGCCCCATCCCTGGAGGTGTTCAAAGCCAGGTTGGATAGGGCTCTTGGAAGCCTGGTCTGGTAGTAGATGTGGAGGTTGGTGGTCCTGCCTATGGTGGCGGGTTGGAGCTTGATAATCCTCGAGGTCCCTTCCAACCCAAGCCATTCTATGATTGACATGAGCCAAAATGAGCTACTTTGCGTGGGACAGATGTCATTCAGGAGGGACCAGCAATTCAAGCAGAGCTTTGTGTAGGGAGCTTTGCTGTGTCCTGCATCTTGTGATATCAGCCAGCTCCAGCTCAGGAGGCCACGCTCATCCTATTCACCTTCCCCCTCCTCAGGGAACAGATGCACAGAGTCAGCACATTTCACATCACAGAGATCAGATTCGTGGAAAAGTCTTTGTTTGGGTTGATTCTGATTTTACCTGGCTTTGCCTATAAATACTTGAGGCTCCTGGATGCTGCAGGGGAGCATTCACAAGGACAAATAAATCTGTGTTTCACAGTTCCATAGGAGGAATTGCATGGTACATCACCAGGTGAGCCACAGGGCCATTGGGTGGAGGAGGAACCTGAGGGCAGTTCTGGTGGTGCTCCACCAATCCCCCACCAGGTACCTGCTCCCTTGCGGATGAGCATTCCCATCCTGCACACCCCTCCCAGGGAACAGGGGATGACTCATGTCCTCCGAGATTCCTTATATTTCTCCCAGATAAACCAACCAAGCAAGAAGCTGATCTAATAAATCCTTTTAACTGAGCTTTGAACTACTCTGGGCTTTATGCTGGAGAAGAGATGGATGTTTCCTCTGGTAGAAAATGGGTTCCAATTGCTGTGAGTTTTTCCAGTGGATTTATGCATCTGTCTGACAGAGTTTATTTTTAATTAAACCCTAAACTGGGAAGGGAATCTCAAATCCATTTGGCACCATGGAAAGGGATCAAATTGTCCTGTAGGTCAAGTGAGGAGGAGAATGAAGTAAGGCATTGGATCCCCATGTGCAACTGTCCTTCTGCAAGGTACAGTGGGATGAGTCTGGTATGCAAGAAATGCAAGTTAAATTGCTTGTCTCAAACCTAATCATTATTTACTCTGTAGAGACCTTTCATACTCTATCTTACGCTGGTACAATAAAACAGATGGAGAGAGAGGTGCATTTTCCCTCCAGCTCCATATCAATACCTTTGCACAATAAATAACAGGGAAACAGCTCACTGGTTAGTGTTACTAGTTGCCCTTGCTTTCTCTAAACATACAGTCATACATATCTGTTTTGTTGCTGACTTCTCTGAGATAAATAACATGGTGTGGGGCTGTGAATACATTGTCTCACTTAAGATCTTAAGTTAACCCTGCTGTGGGCAGGGTTGCCAACCACCAGATCAGGCTGCCTATGGTCCTATCCAACACAACGTTGGGCATCTCCAGGGATGGGGAATTCACAACTTCTCTGGGCAGCCTGTTCCAGTGCTTCAACTTAAATAAAGATTGCTAAATAAGGTCCTAGTAACAGTCAAATACAGCCTTCTTTGTTGAGGCCATCTGCTTGTTCCTGGAGTTTTACTTTCTATCATTAACATGAGTAATGAAAACAGTGTGTGCAATTGAGCAGGATGGACCCTTCAGGATCCCCAAAGCAATATGCTGTCATTTGAGGACAAATTGTTGGGATGTGCTTTTGTGGGCAGGTGCCCATGGAAACCAGGTTTTCCCAGCTTGTCATGACTGAAGTCAAGATATCCAGCTTCCACCCCTCCTCGTTTCTCAGTGATATTGCCAGAGAGGGAAATGAGTTTGGATTTGGTACAATGTGTTCCTGATGCATGCATTCTGGCTTTTTTTAATCTCTTTATTTTCCTCCTGCTGTTTATAAAAGGATTGTTTAATAATTCGCTCTTGTCTCTTTCCAGACTGACAGTTTTATGGTTCCCCAGATTCTCATTTTCCACCTTTAAAACAGAGAGGTACTCTGTTTACCCTTCTGGAATGCAGCACGAGTGATTTCACATCAAGAAGAAGCAAGATGATATTGCATTATGACAACTGTTCTGAGTCACTGTGAGGACTAGTCAAGAAAATAACAACAGTGATGGGACATGAGTGTATCAAATAGTTTGGGAGTTTGGCTTCTGGTATTTTGGTGTTCTGGTATTTAGTGCACAGCTCTTCACCTCCACCTTTCCACTTCCTGAATTTAACTTTTCCAGCATGCAGTGATTGCCTGAATATGCGTATACAATCTAGCTTCACTCATATCCACATTAATCCCCCATGTTCAAAACTAGGAAAGAAGCCCGTAGTTTAATAAAAGATGAATCATCTTCCCAAGCAGCTCATTGGAAAGAAATTTCTATTTTTTCTCTGACATTGTGTTATTGACTTGTTTTGGGAGATTAGGTGCTGGGACACAACACTTCTATAAACTTGTTCAATAAGCTACGTTAGGCACAAATATCCCTCAAGAAAACTATACTTTTCTTGCTGCTGATAACTATATCCTTCTTTTATTATTCAGAGCGTGAGAAAACAAAACAAGAGGAGAGTCCAGAAGATACCCGGATCATTAATAATTTTATTAATAACATAGTAAATAATTATATAATGATGTAATTTTCCCTTTTTCTGTCTTTGTGTTTATGGGACACAATGTTTAAATCCCAGTGCATCGATGTTTATAGAGATTGTTTCTCACAGCTCAGAAAATGAAAGTTCCAGGAGATCCCATCATTCCCAAGGTAATTAATTTCAGATCTAACACCCTGATATGGAACATCACATGAAATATTCATTCACTTAACACTGAGAAGGCATTGTGATTGTGTTGCAGTTGTTCTTGAGTTGTTTCTTGTTTTCTTGAATTTTTCTCTTCCTTTCTTTTTTCTCTCTTCTTTGAATTTTGTTTTCTTGAATGTTTCTCTTTTTACAGTGCAGAATTGTGGCTCACAACTCACCCCTTGCTATGACATGTAGGTCCTGTGCGTGGGCATACAGAACAAATCAGCATGTTCAAGAAACAAAGGGATGACTGAGTTGCTGGAAATGAGGACATAGTTAAGCATTTGTGGGCTCAACACCTTAATTAGACCTTAATTAATTGTCTCCTTCCTACCATGAGATTTTGGTCACTTTCTCTGACAGTAATTATCTTCCTTTACACACTGCATTTCTTCAGTGCTTTTCCATGGTACAGAACAAAGCATTTAAAAATAAGTATTATGTTTTTCCTCAGTAGCAAAGGAGCTGCGTGATGCTCCCAAGTCAAATATCTCAATTATTTAAAGCAGATCTCTTCTTCATTCCTTCAGTATTTCATCAGCAGAAATTAAGCTGGCAGAGAAATGTGATGACCACATAGTCCAGTTTCCACACTTCCATTCCTGAGAGCTCTTAGTCAAGTGTCTGCTGTCGAACAGTGACTGCAGCCAAGAGTATAGAGTGCTGGAGATGCTAAAAGGGAGTTTTGCGGGAGAGACAGCAGCTTGGTGGTGGAGGTACTCATTTTCTCCTTTAAAAATCACTTAATGAGGAAGATTTGACTGTTGGGTCACTAGAAGGACAAGTCCTCCAGAATAACCTATCTGCATACTGGTGTGCCAAACAGACGGGTGGAGAGCAGCTGGAAAATGAACACACACTTTGGATCATGGAGAGGTGACTGAAGGATAAGCCCAGAAAAAAATTCATCCACTGCTTTGTGCAGACATTAAAGCTGCAGTCCAGACCTTGGCCAAGGATGGAAATCCATCAGGCTGCTCCCAAGGCAGGCAGCAAGCTCCTTCCTGGGGCTAAAAATGTTTGAGTTTATTTGGTATCCCTTGAAGACTAAAAGGCAGCACCAGGTAGGATAAAAATTAAAATAGGATACATTCAAATGCTGGCAGAATGGTGTCTGAGACAGAATGTGTTTAAAAAGAGGAAATGAGAAATACATCTAAAAAAACAAATGGATATTGGCTGAAGACTTGAGGAAGAGGACTAAACTGACCCAGTGCTGGGTGCTGTTTCACTGACTTCTTTTGTGTTCACTGAGATGAATTTGGCTCAAATTACATAAATGACAATAACAGGTCTGAAGATAATTCTCTGTTATTTGGACAGAACCTTGCTCCTGGTGGTTGCTGTTCACAGCTAAGGCTCAGGAGTGGTTTCATAATACAACTACCAAAGACTAATAATGCAGGTGAATTGTTTTGCATCTAGTGTATAGGAATATTGTAAAACCTATAACAATATAGCTGGTAGATCTGTGTTCATTTTAGACTTCCAGATGGTTTTAGCATTTACTCTGATTTTCTGAACAAAATTGTCTCTAACACAACATCCTCAGAACATTTGAGTTTGAGTTGTGGTTGTCTTGTCACTCGTGTTGACCAGGGCAGGCAGTTTCCTCTACTCTTGCAAGAAACGTGATTTATAGTTTTGTACTGTGCACCAGGAACAGCAAAATGAGAGTCCAAATTAAGTCAGGAAGAGGCAGTCCTGGGTGCTGTGTGAGGATGGGGCCCAGATTTGTTAACTGCTTTGCGCTGAAGGGAACTATCACGTTAGCAGTGAAACTGCTGCCTTGCATGTAATCTGGCAAGTCTCCCAACAGTTCCTACAAATGAACTAAACTCTTGACGCTGCCCGTCCACTGATGATTGTGCACTGGGATTTTCTGCTCTCACTCCCTGTTTTCTATATGCACTTAATGTTCTTGGCTGATGCCTGGGGTCTTGGTAGGACTCAAGGTGAACTTCCTTTCAGCTTACTGAGTTTGGAAAGATAGTTCCCATGGGAAGGGGGTTGGTGAACAGAAAAGATGAGACTGCAGAGCAACACGCCCTCATCTTCCTTCTTCAAGGCTTTCTCGGGGGTTCGGTGGGATAGGGAAAGTTCTCATGTTGCCTTTCAAGAACAGAGTATTTTTCATCACTCAAGCTCTCCTCCAGCACCTAGCATTGTGTGTGTGTGTGTATTACACACATCCAGGAAAGGACTTTCAACAGATTTCCTGGCCCTCTTGTTCATGGACCCCAAACACCTTTCCCACAAAGTAAGGATTTAGTGGAAACTCTGCTTTGCAAAATTGCTGAATGCCTTTTTGCCTTTCTGACATCAGTTTACAGGAAAGCACTGCATGACCCTTTGTAATATTAGGAAGTAGTGTTGACTAATATGAATGACTTGTGTGTTACTTTAATTTCTAACCTCAGCTGAAAAACGGCACAAATGATTGCATGGAGACCAATAAATTGCTATGGTGGGGCAGAACGTCATGGAGAGGTCACAGAGCTTTCAAAACCTGAGTTGTAATGGCCAAAAATTAAAACCTCAGGTGGAAAAACAAGAGAAATTTCCCAACAGTGCATTGTACCACACTCTGGAAAAATGCATGTGAGGAGTGTCAAAATCCCACTAAGGAGGGTTGTTGGAACATGGCTGAAGGAGCATCACTGAGCAGCACCAATGACCCACCCAGTACATAGGTCCATGGCTCATGGCCATTGCAAGTGCATCTGATTTTGTTCTTGAACGGTGACTGCTGAACATCTTAATCTTCACTTAATTCAGGTTATTGTTAAATGATTTCTTCTCTGTCATTTCTCCAGGGAAATGTTAAATTATTCCTTTTTTTTTTTTTTTTTTTTTTTTTTGCCCATCTGTCTACTGGTGTTTTTCTCTTCCTGGCAGAAATCCAAGTTTTGTAATTAAGGCACTGGGAACAGTAAGAGGTTTGATCAGTGGATAAAACATAATTATAGCAGATCTGTGACTCTCACTGCAGTAAATATTTTAACACCTTGGGCCAAATCCTCCATTAACATAAGCAGAGTTACTGGAGATCAAACCGTCTTACACCAACTGGGAATTTGTGTAAAACTGCACGGACAACTCCAGGCTGGTTGTGTGGGAAAACATAAAAAAAAATTAGTAATTACCTTAGTAAGATGATGAAGTTGCAACACTCTGTGCCCAAGAGGCTGTTCAGATGAAATATGCTGTACTTTTTTGTTTGTTTGTTTCTTTTTGTTTGTCTTCGTCATTCTTTGTGTTTGTTTGGTTTGTTCTGGTTGTGGTTTTTTTGTGTGTGTTTTGTTTTACATCCTGTGACACATATTTGTGCGTTTTTTTTTCCCCCCTGGCTCTCTTTGAACATCCTGAAATAGAATTATGTCTGTATGGGTAACGTTTTCAAAACTAATTTCTTCTATCGCAGTGTTGATTACACTCTGTTTTGAAGTTCATTGCATATATTAATTAGGCAATCGCTGTAACTTATACCTTAATTGTTGGGCTCGTGTGAGGCTATGTGGTAGAAACATTTTAGACACAAAAAATGCAGAGATTGTTTTGGAGAATAGCACCAAGCTGACTGAATAATTCCTAAATCCCACTGTTTCTGGATATCTTATTAATGTCCTGCTGAAGTCCAGATCCAATTTCCATGCCATAGCTAGTAGCAATCACAATTTCTGGCCTTCCTGACCCATGGAAATGCTGTAATGGGATATCAGCCATGTCCCCAAAGGTTCTGTCTGGCTGTGGGCCTTGGGGCAGCCTGACTTTAAGTATTACTCATTGGACCTGCAGAGTACCAGATGTTGTCCTGCTGACTGCTCACCCCTCTGGGGTGGATTGAAGTCTGTAGAGGGACATGGAGGAAAACTGTGTGCCACAGGCATGGGAAAAGAAGAAATTCTGGGTGGAACATGTTATGGAAAATTGCCAAGGAGACTGTACGGATGAACCATAACACAGCCTGAGAGTCTGTCCCTTGCCAGGCTGTGTTGACAGTCCTTTCAGCTAGTCAAGGCTTACTTCCTAAAGGATTTCAAGATGTTACTGCTGAACAAATAAAGAACTTGGTGGGAAGATGAACCACATGGCTGTGCCAGACCTCTCCCTGCTGCTGCTGCCAGGTAGAGAGGAATAATGTTTCCACAACTGGAATCTTTGCTGCAGTAAGCGAGTTGAACAATCAGTTCAGCCTTGTCACAGGTGGAGTTCTGGGGCTCAGGATTGTGCTAAAAGGTAGTGATAAGATCTTATAGAAAAATGAGTGTTTAACCCCTTGGAGAAGCAAGAGAAAGCTTCGGGGAGACCTCATTGTGGCCTTCTAGTACTTGAAGGGAGCTTATAAACAGGAGGGGAAGTGGCTGTTTATGAGGGTGGATAGTGACAGGACAAGGGGGGAATGGTT
>PPHD01007885.1:0-17497 GCA_002909625.1 Bambusicola thoracicus
GGAACTGATTTTTTTTCAGTGTTCCTCTCCAGGCTTTATGGATGAGGAGATGGTGCAAAGTCTAGTCAGTACTTACTAGCTTATTTCATCACATTTTAAAGGACATTTGGAGTAGTTTGGTTTCTTTTTTTTTTTTTTTCTTCAGCAGAGTCCCTCTTCTAGTATAATGTATTCAAAGCATAATCCCCATTTTCTTCTGTCACAGCAAACCTATAGAAAGTGTAGGTCTGCAGTGGGGTGCCAAGAAAATGAAACTCTCATTGTGACAAGCTAGGTGTTATTGAACTTAGGCAGTTATATACCCTACTAAAATGTTATAACAGTTTAAAATACAGTTCTTTAGAGTATGGTTTTGAACTTCTTGAAGTTCTTATTTATATTCACTATGAAATGTATTGCCTGTCTTCTGGAGATGGGAATAGAAACGCCCTCCAGTACTCACTGCTGCTTACAGCTAACTGCTGTTACTATTGTTAATCCTGTGTGTTAACTTCAGAGTGTCTTTGCATAAGAGCAAAGTAATTCAGGGTGCTTCACAATGCTTTTGCATTCAGAAAATGAGTGAAGGCAGTACAGATGGTGTAACTGTTAGAGATAATGGAGTGCTAAGCAGCTGTAACTGTCACAGCTTTTCTGAAAATGCATTAGCTTACTGTTTTCCTGCTTGTCTTTAAAAACTAAGTCTACTTTTCTCATGGATCCGTGTTGAGTTGCAGTGTTTACTGCCAGCTTGGGGAGGAACAGGTAGAAATTCACAATTGTCCTCTCCAAACTGTCCTAAAATTGTTTAATTTTTACGTAGTCCTACGCATTTATTATTATCAGGAAAAGTGTCAGGAACTTGGGAATTCTGGCTTCTGTGCTGGAGGAATGTGTAAGGTAGCAGTGATGCCAGCTTTTTCTCCCATCTGCAGCACGCAAGGTCAAATTCTCATTTCCATTTATTCGTTTGCTTTTTGATGTGGTACATTTTCTCTTTGTAGCCCAAATAGATTTAATTTTGTTGCTCAGTAGACTCATTTTCGTAGCCGTTGCTCTGTTGCACTATCTGTCCCTTAATTTGTTTCCACCTCTTGTTTCTTGTGCATTAAGATTGAGGTGATGCCTTTATCGAGGGTCCTAGTGGCACCATGTGTAAGAGGAGAATGGCACTTGGCAAAGGATTGTTGTACTACTCAGCATTTGAAACCCTAAGGTTGACTGCAGCTGATTAGCTATTGATCCTTTCCAGTTACATTCTTAATAAATTCACCAAGCATGTGATAAATTAATGAATATGGAAGCATTAATTGTTATGGATATTATGTTAATATGGAAGCAACTGGAATGTTTATTTTACTGTCTTGCACTGATCAAATGTGATTTCTAACATGGCTTTTCCCACTTAAAAGAGTTCAGTTGTAATAGCTTTTATTTTTCTTCTGTTGTTCTGTTTCTTCTTTAGTTGTTTTCCTCTTAATCCACTTTGTTTCCCTGGACATAATTAGGAGTAGCAGACTTAGCTTTGCTTTCACCTAACTGTGGTAAGGAGTAGAAGCCTTCTGTTGGACCAAGGTTTTGAAAGGTATTTTTTGTAAAGGCTAATATTGCCTCTGGAATCTTTACATAGCTGAAAATGATAGTGCTTGAAAACTTGCTGATCCACCTTGCAAGAAAAGCACCAGATATTTGTGGGAATGTGCAAAAAAAAAAAAAAAAAAAAATTAGAATTCTGTGATTGGGATTGTAGACGTATGGTTCGGGTTGGAAAGGTGCTTTTCCTCCATCCCCAAATATCCTTTAAACCACACAGGTTGTATATTCTGCCCATGTAGAAAATGGAATTCTGTTCTTTCAAAGCAGTTTTCGTGCTCTTCAGATGCTGTGCTCAAGGGAATAACAAGGCAACTAATGTTTTTTTGTTGTTGTTGTTTGGTTTGGTTGGTTGGTTGGTTGCACAGTTGAGACTACTCTAGCCAGTGTAATTCCTGAGATGGTGTTGGTAAAATGTTCAGGAAGCACTGAGCCCTGGTTTGGATAGCTGTCCAAGAGTTAGATTGGAATCTTAGAGTACCTTCGTGCAGTGTGGATATTAACTGCTGTGAGACAAATGGGTCGAGAATGGTCCTGCTGATATAAGAATAGCTGGTTCCAGCCATGCCCTGAATCCTGGTGAGAGATGGTAGTAGTTACCTTCAAAGGTGGCATTAAAGCAGTAGAACGCATGAGTCTTATCTCTGGGGTTCAGCACTTGTTCACATCATTCTGGTTTTTCCTGTAAAGCAGTTACAAGATTAACAGAAGTAGGGGTGAATTTGGGAATGAACTGGTGCAACTTAGAATTATTTGTATCATTCCAGACAAGCATTTTAATATCATTAGTTATCAGTTGTCTTTCTTGTTGCTGCTCGTCATTGTGTACATGTTTTCTTCCTTATTTTTCATGAAGGTTTTGAGATACCATCAGACATCTTGCATGAAAGATGGATGATATAGGCTTGAATATTAAATTGCAGAGGGTCTAGAATTAAATATATATATGTATTTCTTGGAAGAGTCTGCTAATCATTGTGCAGTTACGTACCAGTTGCTTCTATCTGTGATCTGAAAAACAAACAAAAAACCTGGCTAATCTGTGGGCGTCTGTCCTTACGTAACTAGATCTGCCCTCAACAGGAAGTTTTATGGGCTACTCTTTCTCCTGCCTGTATATCAGAGAGTACTGGGAGGAGGTGAGTTCATAGTTAATAACATGAGCGTTTCTCACCATGTGTGGAAGGCTGGCTTTGTAGACTTCTAAGGAATGCTTTGGGCCAACAGAAATGCCTGACAAATTTAAGACTGCGTGGAGTAGTTGAAAATAACAAGTTATGGATCACAGTTGTGTATTTTCTGTGTCTGAAGTCACTCTTTACTCCTATTCCAGCTGTATCCCTGGGATAAACAACTACTACAGTCTATTCTTTCCTTTTTTAACATTTCAAACTAAGATGTTCCTTCTTAGATAAACATTCCCTAGACTGTCGAGGATTTAACAAAATACTTTTGAAAACACAATACAGTATCAGGTTTTAAGAAAAGATACTTGGGCTTGTTAAACAAGACCAGGAATCACTTGGAATATTGTTTTTCCTTAATTGTAAATTGATGAATTCATTAAAAAAGAAAAGAAAAAAGAAAATAAGTATTACTGCATTTTCAGCAGCCTTCCTTGGAGGCAGTCTTGATGGAAATACGCAAAGCAGCATTTTCAGGTTTTGTGCAGAATTTCAGCAGATGCTGAACTGGAAATTCTTCAGTGATGAAGGTGACAGTAAACTTCCTTGTGCTTTATAACTAACAAAAAACAACAACTAAAAAAAATGGATTCAACTCTCAGGTATTGAGTTCTTCAGAGATTTTCAGCTGGTGAATTTCCATGGAGTCACAAGTGCTAGCATGACGCAGTAGGCTTCCCTATTAGATAGTTCTGCAGATCATAGGGATTCCTCAAATAAGTGACCAATGTATCTTTTGTTGAGAGTAGAATGATGACACATGGTGCCCAGAGTGTTACCTTAGTTAATGCTGCAGAGCTGTGCTACAGCATAGTGTTCCTGACTGTTTGGGATTGTGTGCAGTTCTGGGAAGTAGGGTAAGAACACAAAAAGCAGACTGCAGACCAAACCGTGGAGCTTTAGATGTTAATAAAACCCTGTGAGTTCTGGTAATTTCACTTCTTTCAACACAGAAACGTATTGTAAGATAAATGTGCAAAAGCTCTTCTTCTTCCATTTTCTTCCATTTTCTTCTTCTTCCATATTCTTGAGAATATGTTATGTATGCTTTATTATTTTAATTAGATGAAATGATATAATAGGAATCTAACTCAGGAAATATTGGGACTTTGCTTATAATACTTATTTCAGTCTCTTTCTTGTTCAGGTTTTTTGTGGTGGTTGTTGCAAACGAAAGTGCAAACTACAGTACATGGAGAAGGAAGCAAGAGTCTGTACTCGCTGCTATGATGATATTAATAAAGGTAAAAAAAAAAGGTCTTTTTAAATAGCTAGGAGTCATTAACAAATAATATGTATAGCTACTATCTTTAATTTTCATGCCTTTTGGGAAGCTTCCGTGCTTCAAGTGGGTCATCTGTGGCAGGAGTACAAGAAAAGAGATTTTTGCCCCATCTTCCACCCTGCTGCAGTAGCTTTCTACATGCTGAAGGGCAGACTGAAAATCAGTAAGATTAGATTTTTCTTCTGTGCAGCAGCATGAGCATTCAATTTACACAACTAGCTCACCAAATTGTGCACTGCTTTTGCAAACAAAGCAAAGCAAAACAACAGAACAATCAGCCCAAACCCTCAGTATTGCAATGCACACTAAAATTATTGCTTTTATTTTGTTTTTACATTTAAACACTTAAACAATTTTTTTGTTTTTTATTTTAGCACAGGCATTTGAAAGGATGATGAGTCCAACAGGTCCTGTCCCTAATTCTAGTGTCTCCTCTGAGAATCCTTCTGCTCCACCTTTGCAGGAAGCCTGTATACCTGGTAGTGCCAGCTGTCCCTTATTTTCTTCACCGTTCCCAGTTTCAGCACTTAAACAATCTGACAATGAAGGTATGTTTAACACAGTATAATTTACCTAACGCTTTTTCAAGATCTGCTTGGGAAAAGTTGTTTATTGTATTGTGGACGTATACCAGATATGGTATTGAAGAGAAATTCTGTGAATTGGGACTAACTGACTGTTAGTTCTGAGTTCGGACTCCATGTATGAGCTTGACAACATCCGTCTTGCATCCACGTTTCATAAACGGAGGTTGTCTTTTTTCTATGTTTATACTGCAATTTCTTTGTTCAGTTCAGATGTTACTTTCATAATTTTCATATTGCTCAAGAGACCTCTGTCATGCATTGTGTTGGCCAGTTTTACAGTAAGCAAAAGTACTTCTTTTAGGGAAAGGGTAAGAAGCAGTAGGAGTTTGTTCTCCATAAGGATGAATGATTAGCCATTATGCAGTTTTTGTTCCACTGTTACTAAATATCTGACTTTATCAATGAAAATAATTTTTTAAACACTGTGGTTAGCTATGTTTTTAGTATTTCATCTTCTAGTTGTGGTAAGCATTTTATTCATGTCTTACAACAAAAAGGTGGTTGACAAAGAAGCTTTGTAGGTAGCGTGATCCAGGATATAGCATGGCAGCTTCCTCTGCTATGATGAGCTGTTTTTTCCATGCGTTTACCTGACAGGATTGTGGCTGGAGTGAAGCTGTCTACCTGTGCTTGGTTTCAGTTAACAAATTCTCTATGTAACTGGTAGGAGAAAGACCTCTGAACGTGTATCCCTTTTAGTTATTAGGGCAGTAAAATAATACGAAGTCAGTGTTTTTTCTCGGCCTATCCTAGAGCTGTGCCCCAAGGAACAGAAGAGAGTTTGGTTTGCAGATGGTATTTTGCCGACTGGTGAAGTGGCGTATACAACAAAGCTTTCATCTGGAGCAAAGAGGTCATCCCAGGACACAGTATGCCCTGATGTGCCAGAGCTGCATGTGGTATGAATTAAGCATTGTGTGTAGACGCGTGAATTCTGCTGAGATAACTTTGCTCCCTATTGATCAGGACATACATGACCTTCAAAAAGGATGTAGTAGAAAATATTCAAAATCAAGATTCTCCTGTAAAGACTTTGAATAACTACTGTTACGAAGATGCCATCAGCCATTTGTCATTACTCTGCTTGTTTTTCTTTGGGTGGTTTGATATAATTCTACATGTTTCCTAAGTTGCTCTTACAAGAAGTTGCTTCATGTAGTACAGTACTGTTATAGGGCGCAGCAAAATTACTTTACCACTTGTAACGTGAACAGGTACTGAAATAGTAAGGGAGTAGACTTTTTAAAAAATATCGTATTTATAGTGTTAAACTAGTCATACTTTACAAGAGAAGTCTAAAGGAGTAATATAAGTTTGCTGTGGAAAAGTTTGAAGATATTCTTTATCAGCTTTTTTAAAGTAAGATACAGTTCTGAAACACTGTCTCAAGTCATGACGGTGTTCAAGAGTCTTAAAAAGCAATTAGTAAAGCTAGTAATCAGACCATTACAAGTATATGGAGTTTCTCAGCAGTTGTGTGTTGTATAATCATGTAAATCAGCCTTCATTCAGGAGTAATTGTCAATGGTTTATGGACTGATTTGGCCCAGTTCTGTGACTAATGGGGTGGAAGGACCTGTGGGTCTGTGCCTCTGGAAAGGGGTAAGTAAAGGGAAAGAGAAATGGACCCCAAAAATAACAGCAGCAATGATCTGAGGACAAACAAACTGATTTACCAGATAAGATATTTGAATGCAAGATAACATGCTATCATAGAATATAATACAATATAATTAGGATTGGAGCTAATAAGTCAGATATAATGAGAGAGTGTCCAAAAGATGGCAATGCGTGTAGTTGGGACTAGCAGCAGGGAGGAGAGCCTGGTCCTGTGACCTTGCCAGAGGCTTTATATCCTCTCTGAATGCAAAGTCCTCTGGGGTATGCAGTTCTCCTTCTCTTCCAGACAGGTACCTGGAGCTGGAGCATTAACTCTTTAACTCCAAGTGTACTACATGATGTTATGTTGTGGAATACCAGTAACCAAAAATCATAAAACCTTAGCAGTAATAGATAACAGCAAGTGTGGTTTCATTTGAAAAAGGATCCCAATAAGTTGTGGGTCAGATCTGTTTTTTGTAGAGAATGTGGGCCCCAGCAATTGTTTAGAGTGACAGTAAGAAAGTGCTGACATTTTTCATGGAGATAGTCGTGCCTTACACTTCCATTTGTTTGTAAAGAAGTCTGCAATGGTGGAAGTACTGCTGATATTGCCGATGAAAACATGTCACAGTTTGAAGAGTTAATCACACAACACTGCTCCCTTCTCATGGGGGAACTGGGAGAGGAAGTGGAAGAGCTGGAACTCATGTGAGAATAGCTGCGTCTGCTAGAAGCACAGAACCCAGGAGGTGCGCCTGGCACTGTGCTTTAAGCATCAAACAGACTGCTGCATGCTACTGTGGTGTGGGATACTTAAAACCAGGACAAAATGTTGCCAGAAAAGCTCATCAGGAGATCATGAGAAGAAGTTAGGCATCAGTAAGAAATTTAAAAAAATAAAGTCCCTTTCCATGTGATAAATATACGTCAATTAGCTATCATAATTGATAGAGGTGAAGAACTGAGTACAGAAGTTGCCTGCCCTGGGCTGTGCTATTTCTCATACTCACAGATGATAAAAAGGGTAGAATTTTTCAGACACTGAAGGCAGATAGATTCTGAATATTCATGAACTGAATGTTAAAATGACATGTGTCATTTGCCACAAATTGTAGAATTGGAAGTGTATGAGTGGCTGAACTTAGTAATGTTACTTTTATTGCTATCTCACTCACTGGAAAAGGAAGACTTAAAGTCAGTGATCAGTCTGAAGAAAGTACTTAAGTAGCTGTTTAAAAAGGGAAGTAAATTGGAGGGAACAGAAACACAAGTGGAAAATTGTCGTGACAGTAAATGTATCCCTGTTGTTCCCAGAACCTAGCAGTTTTTGCTCTACCCATCACAGTAATCAAAAGATAAAACCCGTCTTCTTTTTTGAGGGAGGAGTAGGTTCTTTTCACTTACGGAAGATTAACAGTCTCTAAAATTAAAAGCATCATAAACAAAGATAACAGTGAGTTGATGGTTCTCATATACAGCTTTAGGAGCTCAGATAAAACTGCTGTGTTCCAGCTCTTAGGCTCTGGATGTCCTTTCCTAGGTAGCATGTAATCCTGAGCATGCTGCCTCAGACTGCTGAAAAGGACAAAAGTATGAAGTGATCTGCAAAGCTAGCAAATGAATTTGTGGGAAAGGAGTTTATTAGGGGCTCTTTTAGTCACGCTTCTTTCTCCTTCATCTTCTGGCATGTGTTCTCTAAGCAGGAGATTTGATGGAAGGTGAGGGCATGCCAGGAGAATTAATACAGGACAAGCATAGAATTGTTAACATAGAGTTGTTATGTGTTTATCCTGTTACAATTCAGTCTTTCCTGCTGAAATAGTGTGCAAATCCACAGAGATTTATAGTATGATGTCTCAATATATTTAATAGATCACATCCACCTTTGTTTTGATGAGAGTTCATTTCGTAATGTGACTGCACTCTTGGTTTATTGTATGCATTTCGCTGAGGGAGCGGTGTAGGTTTGACACCAAACCAAAAATGAGTTGGACTGTGCAGTGCTAGACTTGGCTGTTGTTTCCAAGTGAAGAAGCAGTAACACTAATTGGGTTGCTCAAGGGATACTTACTTTGTTGCTGATTGGGTTAAATCTGACTGTATGCTAAAATGACTGAGCTACAGCATTCTGAGAATGTTGTATTATCAAACAAATAAAAATTCACCCTAAATGGGGAGTAGATTTGGTGAGTTGCTTCTTGAATAAATAATTTCCTATCAACTTGGTAGATTTCTTAGTCACTTCTCTGTCTTCTAGAATGCTGTCGTGGAAGTTATAGAAATTAGTTTGTTGTGAGACTATAGTGTAGACCTTCTTTATTCTTATATTCTTCTAGGCTGCAAATGCAGAGGAAGCTGGCATGCCAACCAATGTAAATTCAAAACCAAAAGAAGAAATGGATGTTATTACCAGAATGGAGGGATTATGCCCTTCTGTTCCCTCAGAGGATGCACAACAGACCATTTCCAGCCAGAGTGAGATGACTGATGGTGATAAATCTCTGACTCCAGACACTGAAGAGTGTTCTTCTGCCATGGAATCTGGGAAGACTAGTACTAATTTAGTAGATTGGACTAAAAGTGAGATGCCTGTTAGTCCTACAAGTTACGGAGTGCTTTGTGGTGTTGAAAACTGTGTTCGGAAAGACGTCAGCCTTCTTCCAGATGGTGATAAACTGCCACCGCTTCTGCTTGCCATGGGTGAAAAAGGAAAAGGTAAACAGTTGTCAGTATTGGATCACCAGATGCAGAATTTCTAAGTGTGAATTTAATACAGCAGTGCAGCTTTAACCTCTTGCCTGTGCTGCACATTGGACTGTTCGTTAATGAAACATTAGGTTTTAAAATGTGAGTATATTATGAAAATAACCATCACTTAAACTCATCATAGCAGTGATTGCTTCCATTGTAGCTAACAGTAGCAATATGTGAATTGAAGAAACAACACAGACAATGCATGAGTAACTGCCAAATAAACAGCAGCCCCAGATCATGCCTCTGTTATAAATCACTGCTCTATTTTTGTATGGCTTTTGAATCTTCTGGTAAAGTACTGAATAGAATACCTGGTTGATCCACAGTTGTTCTAAGTTGAAGAATAATTAACACCCTTTTAAGATAGAAGAGTAAGGACAGTCTTTCATGTACTATCACCTGATTTTTTTATTTTATGTAGTTGAGTGGCATGTTGAACTAAATCAGTTATTAATTTCTTTAGATCCTCTAGTGGAAGAGCATCTATCTCACCAGCAGGTCGCCTTGCTTCTTGAGAAAGGAGGTGCCAGTCCATTAACTTTTATCCTAAATGCAAACTTGCTTGCGAATGTCAAGTTAATATCTTGTAAGTAGCTCTGTTGTTTTTTTTCTCCATTAAATCTATTTTTCTGATTGTGAAGAACAGCATTACTGTGGTCTCTGTCTTTTTAATTGAAGATTCTTCAGAAAAATGCTGGTACTTCTCAACAAACGGGCTACACGGTTTGGGGCAGGCAGAAATTGTCATTCTGTTGCAGTGTTTGCCAGATGAGAAGACTTTTCCTAATGAAATATTCAAATTATTTATTGACATCTATAAGAATGCAGTAAAAGGTATGGAATCACGTCTGACGTTACGCTATGATATTTTCTTGCTTCTCTTCAGAGTTGGAAGTTTATGCGATTTTTATGCATTTGTAGATATCTGGTCTGGTTGAAAAACTTCTCAGTGTTCAGCCTTAGTTTCTAAATAAACTGAAAGAAAATGCACGTTTCTCTGGCTCAAATACTCCTGTCAATATCTACTTTGCATTTTCTGTTACTGTTCTTCATGCATATCGTCATGGAGATTCTGTGCATAAGTCCTCGTGTTGATGGCTCAGGACATCCGGGACTTCATTGGTAGAAGTGCAGTGGAGTACACACAAATATATAAAAGTGAGGTCTGTTAACTGAAGTTCATGTATGGACAGGACATTGTATACTTTAGGGTTTTGGATATTATTTGGGGAAAAAAAAGTCTACTTTCATATTCAAGTTCATCTAGATAATAGATAAGTCTGTAGAGTACTTCTGTGGGGTTAGATGTCTCTCAGACCTTCAGGAAGATATGAGATAAACTTTATGATTTGCAAGTCTGTAATGAGGGGATGGTGGCAGTAGTTCTCTTCACAATTGTATGTTATTTTTTAAGATGCACAGACACATTCTGACCCTCTTTCAACAGGAAAGCTAATAAGAAACATGGAAAATGTCACATTTAGTGAAAATTTTCTCGATAACGAGGACCATGGAGGATTCCTGTTCGTTTCACCAACTTTCCAGAAACTTGATGATTTAATGTTACCAGATAACCCTTTTCTTTATGGCATTCTAATCCATAAGCTGGAAGTACCATGGGCAAAAGTTTTTCCAATCCGTTTAATGTTGAGATTGGGAGCAGAATATGGGGGTAAGTTTTAGTACTTCAACTAGCTGTATAGCTATAAAACTTCCTTTGAAAAATGTAACTTTAGTAGTCAAACAAAATATTCAAAACCCTGTTTGCAGTATTTTATGTTACTCTTGCGTAAGGTTAAAGTTTCATATGTGAGAACCAACCTGTTGAGACACCTGGGAATTTACAGTATTCTGCTACACTTACATGGTTCTTTCTCATGTTAGCTGAAGGTGGTTAGGCCTAAAAACCAAGTCTGATGCTTAAAAAAATAAGTAGTTTGACTTCTGCTGTCACTGGAGAAAGTTCTGAAGGGAAGTTCACCAGCCTAATTGTCAATTTTGAAAAAAACAGAAATGGAGTACATGGGCAAAATATTAGTGCTTCATTACATGGAGAGAAGTCTTAATTATTTAAAAGGATAACATACTAGTTAGCACATTGGAAATCTCATTATTGAAAAACGTGGAAGTCATTCTTTCTCTCAAAGTGAGGTGTAGGGAGAAGTACATAATGTACGTACCACAGGTTGTGCAGTATGAAGGCCTTCACATGGGAATCGCGTTCAGCAGTCTCTTTGCTGCTTTACATGGCCACTTTCTGTTCCCCCAATTAGATCTTCGCTCACTCTGCTCTAGGCTCACTGGAGGAAAGTATTTTGGCAAATTACTATTGCCTTCAAGAGCAGATAAAGCTAGCTTGCACAAGACCTGAAAGTAGAAGCTGTCCTAAATCCTTTCTAAAGTTGTTTGTGTGCCTTTTTTGAATATCACAGGCACTAATTTAGAGGTATAGATACTGTTTTGTTTCCTGTTATTTGTATTCCTGTTATAGCCCTTTATTTGGAGACCAGGAGTTTTGAAAGGGTGCAGCATGCAGATGTTACTTAAGTGTAACGAATTTCAAAAATATACACAACTTTCCAACATTGAATGGGCTTTTGGTAAAATAAGACTACCATTTTAGAAGCATCATGTCTATAAAAATGCATTATTCAGTTGTTTGTGGATTTGAGTGAATAGTGGAGTTCTGCTGTCCAGAATTCTGCCTGGGAGTTGACAAGGGTGGTAGCTTCTTTGTCATACTTCTGTTAATTTTCTTGTCATTTTTGTACTAACATGCACTTTCTTGGACTGATCTCATAATCTTCACTTTGCTGCACTGTTTGTTTTACTTTTAAATGACTTCATGTGATAGTGTGTTTGTCTCCTGATCTCTTTGCTTTCCCTAATTTCCATCTGCATGTTTTCTACTCCAGCCGTGGGACTGCAAAGCAATTAGAAGCTTATTACTTTGTATGAGCCACTTCATTCACTTCATTCTTGTTCATTAGTACTAAGTGGTACTTCAGTTCATTCTACAGCATTAATATAAAATTGGATGTTACCTGTATAGTATTTGTGTTTTAGAAAGTATTGAACCTTGCTGCCCCTCTCACAGCTGGTGACACAAAGACTGAGTCAAGGGTGTTTCCTTTCAGCTCACCATTTAAAGAAACATAGCTGGTCAATCATAGAGAAAGAAGCAGCAGGTCTCCGTCAGATTTCTCTACTTTGGGAGCGACTCTGTACAGATATTGCAGTAGGATTTAACTGTGGTTGAGAAAACCATGCAGTGGGCTAAGGGGTTATCAGCAAGTAAGAATCACTGTGACTCTAGTTCCCTCGAATGTTCAGATATTGAAATTAAGTAACTTGTTCTATAACTGAAAATAAATACTTACAACTATAAAACTTATAAATAAGTGTGACTTTTTTCTTTCCTCTATTCCAGTATATCCAACTCCTGTAGTAAGTTTCAGACATCGAAAGCCACTCTTTGGAGAAATAGGACACACAATTATGAACCTACTTGTTGTGAGTAACTATTTAATTCACTTCACTTCCTGTTGTAATTCAGATTGTGTAAAATGTCCTCAGATTCTTTAAAGGTGAATTGTTTTTGGCAAAGTTAAAGAACTAACATATTCTTCAGAGCTGACTTGGAAATTCCTTACTCGAGTACGTATTAAGAGTGAGCTAAGGAAGTGTGGCCGTTTCACCCTGATGGCAGCTGTACACCACAGCCACTCTTTCTCCACAAAGAAGGAGAAAATACAATGAAAGAGGGATCAAGCATTGAGATAAGAACAGGGAAATTGGTCCCTAGTTATTGTCAAATCAAATTCAACATAATAAATTATGTCATTGTCCCCGTTACTACTAAAATTTATTGACTATCACAAACAGGGTGATTTCTTACTCAGGGCAACTTTCTTGCTAAGAGCAAACCTCCCTGTCTACCCTATTTTACCTCCTTCTCCCAAGATATGCAGGTGAACACGGAATGTGGGCTTCAATCAGTCCATAATGCATCATCTCTGATGCTCTTTCATGGTTACTCTCTGCCCCTGCTCTATGTATGTCCCTCCCACAGGATGCTGTCCTTCTCAAACTGATCCTGTGTGGGCTATCCACAGGCTGCAGCTCCCCAAAGCACTGCTCCAGTATGGCTCCCTACTATGGGGTTCATGCTTCAGGAGCTGCTCCAGCACAGTCCCCATGGGCAGCAGCTTCGCCAACTCTCCGTTGCTGTGGGCTGCTCTCCTTGAGCTGCAGCTATGGACCAGGGCCTGCTCCTGTGAGGGCTCTTCATGGCTTTCTCCAGGCCACATACATCTGTTCCATCATGGGCTCCACCATGGGCTGCATTTCTGGTCATTTCTTAACCATGCTCCTCCACTGGCTTCTTCCAGCATCGCTTAGGGCTCAGGTCTGGCCTGCAGTGGGTCCCTTTTGGAGCTGACTGGAGCTGGATCTGATCTGACATGGTGCACCTGCTGGGCTGTGCCCTCTTAGCAACTCTCCTACTGCCAAAGCCTTGTCTCATAAGTGTAGTATGATGTCTTCCACATCATACTGGTTATAGCACAGTTTCTGGTGGTAAGAAATAGTTTTAAATAATGAGAAGAACTTTGGAACTTACACTGAAGCTTGTAGCAGTTGACATTCAGTTGCATTTTTATCTTTCAAATATTGCTTTCATGCAAGAATTCTAGTCTTAAATATGGTATGTCATTACATTTGAAAAGCAAACTTGACAGGCAAATATATTTTCTAATTGTAATGTTAATTACTTTGACATGTGAACTTACCTTTGATGTGATAAACCAATCTGTGTTATACAAAGACTTGATTTCCAGAAAAGAACTTTTCCTTTGTTGCTCAGATAATTTTATTTGAACTTCTAGTAAGCTTCTATTCCTGACCAGTAAACTTTCTCTTCAAACATTATACAGAATTTATCCTTAATGCTGTAAGCAAAAGTGTTGGAAATGTGGAGAAAGTTGCACATACTTAGGTGGTCACTAAACCCTCAAATCTGGAAACTGTTATATATAGCATAGAGGAAACAGCAACCTTTGGCACTCCTCTGTTTTTCCTGTTGTTGGTATCTATGTCGCTGCATAGAGAATTGATCTGAATTGGAGCTGCACTATAAGAAAGCTAGCAATTAGCTAGCAATTTTTTTTCTTGACGGAGGAATCTTAAATCTCAATTCTATGAGCCTGCTCCCTGCCTCACTAGTGAGGGAACAGTACCAATATGATGTCAGTGGAAGGACTTGAGGGTGGAAGGGAGGACAATAGGAGGGAGACTTCCTTAATCAGCTTAAGCCTTTGTATTATTCAGGAAATGCCTAAGCTACAAATAAATAAGATCTAGAAGAACAGCCTGGAAAGGCAGACAGGCACCTAAGGGGTAGTGTAAACACATCAGTTGCACTTCTTGCTGCTGCAAAGAATGTGTCGAGATGGATTTGCCTTAGTCCCTGACATGGTATATCCATTCCTTTTTTAGCCTGAATTGCACCTTTAGGCTTAAAACAGGCAGCGGGAATACATGCTCCTTGGCAAGATCACTTCTGATGTAGCAAGAGTTTTTAGTCATTGTAGAATGGCTGCAAAAAGCTCTCGTTGCATAGTTTAACAAGAGGTTAAGAATTTGTTAAACTACATGTGGTGCAAACTCAGTTAAAGATGATAAAATCTAACACCACAGAAGTGACGTGGGTGGTGAGGTGGTGGTAAATGGTGAAGGCAAGGCACATCTGTGATGATATCCTTTATACCATCAAATAATGCCATTTGAACTGAAACCTGCAGTGCAGTGAGACCTGTTCATAAATAGCTCTTGCTACAGCTGAGCTGAATGGGGAAGACACTGATTTCCTGGTTCAGAGGCTGGTAAGAACCTTCTCAGCTTTTCTTAAGTTGTGCGAGGAAAGGCAAATGAAGCCATTTTACATCTATCATCATTCTTCCGTAATAGAACAGAATATGGAAATTCCGCAGCAGTAACTGATGGATGGTAGGTAACCTTTGTCAGAAGGAGGTATAATGAACAGTGCGAGACTCGAGCAGTACTTCAAGTACTCAAGAGATTGCAGAATCATAGAACAAAATATCCTGAGCTGGAAGAGACTGATAAGCATTGCCAAGTCTTAACTCCTGGCTCCACATGAAGCTAAGCATTAAACCATACATTTGAGAGCATTGTTCACGTGACTCCTGAACAACAGCAGTCTTGGGGCTGTAACCATTGCCCTGAGAAATCCATTCCAGGGCCTAACCACCCTGTCAGTGAGTAACTTTTCCTAATATCCATTTTGAACTTGTCGCTGGTCACCAGAGAGATCAGCATCTCCCTCTCCACTCCCCTCCATTGAGCAATAGACAGCAGTGAAGTCTCCCCTCCATCTCCTGTTCTCTGAGCTGAACAAACTAAGTGACCTTGTCCACTCCTTCTGTTGATGTATTTCGCATTATCTAAAATATTACAAGATCCCAATGTGCATAAAGTAGCCATAGTTGAAGTAAGCCACTGTTAAATAGCACAGCCATTTCATGAATGCTACAGATTTGTTAATATATCCATTAACATACTTTTCCAGTGAATCACAGCAGCAGAGGAGGGGAATGAAAGGGATCATCAAGTTTTTAGCTACTTCTAATGACTTATAAGAAGCCTGGAGATGGATGTAAAGTACTTGGTCTTTAACATTTATTCTAAAATGTATGGAAATAAACTGTGTGCTAACATCTTTGTCTTAGCATATTATCTTTGTCTATTGCAGGACCTTAGAAACTATCAATATACTTTGCATACCATAGACAACCTATTTGTTCTTGTGGAAATGGGTAGAAGCTGTATTAAAATACCCTTCGGGAAATATAATCAAGTAAGTTAAAACACTCCAAACTGCTTTTATCTTTTTTTCATATAATACCAGTCACATCTTTAATATGACTTCTTTTATTAATGGTGGGGAGTGGGGGGAAGGCAGAGGAGGAGGAGTAGTTCTTAGAGGCATTAGTGCTTTTATTCTCTGAGCAGTGTCCATGCAATTCTGCAAGTGATTTCTTCACTTGATTGCAGTTCACCAGTGTGCTCTTTGCTGTGCTGTAGACTCTTGAAGCATGTGATATCTGGGAAGAGTGTGTGAATTCACTGTGCACATATTCTTCTTCCTGGATATGTTAGAAAGTGGATGATGTGTGGAAATAAGTCATTTTTTAGGATAACTGTTAAGTGTGGAAGATGAACAATTTCAGTGAAGTCTTCTAGCATGCATTTCCAAGGAGAATCTCCTATGTATTTCCTGTAGGTGTTTTACTTAAAATACTATTTAAAAAAAAAAGCCAGTGTAGTTTTTATTGCAATTTGTTTAATTGAGCTTTAACAAAAAAGCTGAGTAATACAAGAGTAGTAATATAATAAAGTATAAGCGCTTAGTATACAGTCTCATGACCAATAAAATCCCTGCAGCTCTGATATTCTGTGTTGACCAGCAGTGTTCAGACTTTTCCCTCTCAAAGTAGTGTTTTCAATCATACTTAATTTGACTCCAGCTCATCAGCTTGAGACTTTTTGTAATTCAGTGAGTAATCCTGCTAGATTTTTCTAACGTATTATATTTAAAACGAGCACTACAGAATGAGATCTATCCATTTAATAACAAATCTTACATTGGCAGGTGATGAAGGTGATAAATTCCTCCAATGACCATGTAATTAGCATCGGAGCCAGTTTTAATACTGAAGCAGATTCTCACTTTGTGTGTGTGCAGAATAAGCAGGGTCTCTATCACACACAAGCAAACAGCACTAACGAACATCCTCGGAAAGGTAAGCTGTCTACTGTGCTTATGGGGAACAATTTCATTTCTAGAGCAAAAGTCATAGAAGAGTGGAATGGTTTGGGATGGAATGTACCTTTAAAGAGCATTTAGTTCTGACCTTCCTGCCATGGGCAGGGATGCCTCCCTCTAGTCAAGGTTGCTTAAAGTCCTATATGACCTTTCAGTGTAGTTCAGCTTTAGTTTCACTATTAACACTGTAAGCTTCAGGAATATCTTCTGTAAATAAATCTAATTTAAAGTTGTGTGGCATATATGCTTTATGTTTAAAAAAATCGAAACACCACAACACTGTTCTCTTAGCTGTCTCCTTTTCACATGTTGGGCTCTTTCAGTGTGCCCGTTACCCATCTTTCAGTGTCTTAAAGAAATACTGTATGCGCTCATAAAATGAGAAGGGTGGCGTTTTTTTGCTACAGTCCAGCGTTCTTTGTACCAACTTGTAACCAAGTGACTTATATTATCACTTTCAGCACAGTAACACCTCTTCTGCCCCATTTTGTTGTGTTTTTTTTTTTTTAATTAAAACACTGAAATATATATTTTTTTAATTTAAAAAAGGTAAGTCAAATGTTGGTAATGTCAAACTTGAGTAGTATGTAGTGTCACTCTTTCTCTCTACTTTCTCTAGTTACAGGTGCAAGTTTTGTGGTATTTAATGGAGCCTTAAAGACATCTT
>PPHD01007886.1:0-22455 GCA_002909625.1 Bambusicola thoracicus
AATTGATCTATTTTTGCTTTGATCTTTGTTAGCTGACCAGGGAGAGGTCAGTGTTCCATTTCAGACCCCTGCTGACAGTTTCTTTAGACACGTTGTTACTTATTTCTATGGATTTGCTTTAACTTAAGAGATCAGAAAATGAGTTGAATGTCAAATTTATACCAGTAATTAGCAGCAAGATTGGGGAGGGGAGAGGGAAGCTTCAAGCTGTAAGTGGCAAAGTACGGACTGTGATCCTAAGGTAGGAATCAAATGTGCTTTTATGAAGCTACGAGCGCAAGTTGTTGAAGCCATTTCAGGCTTGATATTGTCTATGACTCAGCCAGATGAACTTATTACTGGACTGCTTGGAGGCACTGGATTAGCTCTGTATATGGCAAATTTAGACTTTAAGAGAAAGTTATAGTCTGATCACCTGTTCAGTCACTCCAAGAGGTAGGCAATGATATAGGTATTTACTGTGTTTTGAAAGTGCTTTCCTTCACAACCATAGGATCCCTAGGCTGACACACTGGGATCTTTTTTTTACTTGAAGCCTTTTGTTATCTTTGCCTTCTTCGCCTATGCTGTGTTCAAGTTTAACTGGCGTAGAGCATAAAAGTTCTTGAAGACAAAACCTTCTTAAAAGTGTTCTCCTGAAGAAGATATATTTTAAAACTTGCTTGCTTTTAAGTATGCATTTTTTTTTTCTGTTGACTAAAATATTATGGGAGACTGTCAGTGGGAGTTGTTTGCAATAGCTACATAGCTTGCTGACTCGTGATCTCCTAGACTCAAGTGACCATTTTGTCAGTGGGTGTATTTTCTATGACGTTTGATTTTTTTTGTTGTTTGTTTTATCTCTGAGTTAGGTTAATAACTTGGACAACTTATTCAATGTTTTTTTCTAATGGTTAACTTTAAAACAGGCATGTCCAACGCATGGGCTGCATGCAGCCTGGCACAGCTCTTATTGTGGCCCATCCCCTGCCCTGCATCATCAGGGTGGCAGCACTTCCCTGTCCAGTGGCCTGGCTGGGCCCCAGGCATGCAGCCACCACTCAGCAACAACTGAATGTTGTCATGCTATTAACCCTTCTGGGCTGAAAACGGGGCACAGAGTGCAGCACAGTACTACCTCAAGTAATGGCAAATAAGTTTATGGATTTTAATTCATTGGCTAAACACAGTTCCATGAGCAGCAAACAATGTGCAACTGTGCTTTCTGTTGTGATAAAGGAATTTGAGAACAGGTTTCAAGATTGCCACAAAATTATCAGTTTTTTAGCTGCTCATTTGCTCTATCAAATAGTGTTATTGTGCTCCTTGTATCTGTTGTAATTTCTATGGAAATAAATAGGAGGCGTTACTTTCAGAGCAACCTACATATAGGGGCCCAAGACAGTTTCTCTTCAGGGCAAGCTAAAAGGTTAGACACCCATATTTTAAAGTATTCTTTAACATGCAGACAGTGCTAGTGGAATGTTTTTTGGTTGAATTAAAATACAGCTATGTCTGATGCTGTGTGTGGACATTAATCCTTATAGACCCATTCATGAGGCACGATGTATCAGTCTCACTCCAGTGACTCCGGGTCTAACTCAATTAATCAATTTAACTTTTAGACGTGAGATACAAAGAAATGAAAGGCATACTGTTTGGGTCTTGAGGTCGTTCAGGTTTTAACCCTACTAGCATTGCTTGCCTTTTAACTTCACGTGGTGAGCCCTTTAACGTGGGAAGCTGAAAGGTAAATATGGTGATTTTGCTTATTCTGATCCTTATTACACACCACACCTACTGCTTCTATATTACTCTTCTGAAACGGTCAGCACGGATGATGATTGTGATATGTTCAGTAGGGTAAATTTGGTCTAAAATGCCACCCAGTGAGTATAAGGGAATAAATTGGCTAATAAAATATGGCTAATATTCTATTCCAAGTATTTCTGTTTCCTCTGATCTGTGAGTGGATATATGAAACTATCCAATGAACTATCCATTTCTCCCACTCGATCTTGACTTGTTCTGATCCTTCAGAGTCAGTTACCTGAATTCTAATGTACCTAAGTTATGGTCTGGAGCAGTGGAATATGCATAAGCATTCTGTTGTGAGTGCTTATCGTTATCTTACAGAATACAGTGAATTTTATGCATGTTCTCCAGGGCTCCTTAAAATGTGCCGATGAGCAAATATGCTTTCCTGTAAGCCAGTTCAGTAGAACAATTGTGAAATAAAAACACAGTAGAACACAAAGGAGAGTTATTGTAGGGCTGGGATTTTAAAATGTGGAAAGCATCTAGAGAATTTTGGAGAACAAATCCCTCTGATAGTCAAAGGGATTTGTGTGGTTAAATCCTCCAGCCATTTTGGAAACGTATCTCCTAAACGAATAAATGAAGGGAAGCTATGCCTTCACACTGTTCTAATTTTGAACGAGGTTCTGATAGCGCAACAGTATCCCTATGCCTAGATAGTTTGGAATGACCTTTTGACAAAAAGCTTCTAAAGCAATCCTGTAACAACAAATCAGTGTATCCACTACCAAGGAAGAAAAAATGTTCAGGAAATAGATGACATGGGAGCAGGGAGAGAAGCGAGAAGTCTGCAAATTAGAAAGAGGATGGAAAAAGGAAAGACTGACACACACAGAAAAAAGAATCCAGAGGATTTCCTAACTGATGGTTAAGGCAAGTGTAACTGTAGTGTCTTCAGAGGTTCAAACTTCACTCCTAGTGTTTTAGGGAAATAGGTTAGGAGCTTGAAGTGTCTTCGTCTCCATTAGCCTTTACTGGATATTGCCTCCTTCACAACTACTTTTCATTTAAAGACTATATAATACTGTGTTATATCCAGCACAACTTCATTTGATTACTCAAGAAGATAACTTTTTGCATAGGCTAGTGTTTGCCTGCAATGAGTCAGAGTCTAATTTGGCTCTCTTTTAGTTTGATACATATCTACCTTAAGTCCAAGCATAGTATAGGGAATCCAAAAACCCATCAGAAGCGTAGTCAAATGACAGTTTGCATTATACACCAGGTATATTTCTGTAAATTGCTTTCTTTTGAGGTTAGGTTTCTGTTGCAGTTTTCAGTGCTGAGCAACTGCTATGCTTATCACTTCAGGTTCAAATGCTGATAGCAATGTAGGTTTGAATATCCATCCTTTCAGTATTGTTACTGCAATACTGATAACTCCTCCCCAGTTCAGATGGGTATACCAGTGAAAGTGTGTTGTACACATTCTCATGTTATTTTTAAAGCAAAGCATCCATTTTTATTGTTTGTATTTTGAGAGAGGTTTGAAGAAATTCTGAGATTTTAACGTGCTTCTTTGCTTCTTTTTCCTTGTCTTCTGAACTTGAGCTAGCTGAGTCATTTGACTGTTATGGAGCTACTTCTGTATATGCTTCACAATTGCTACTCTATTCTCTAAATTTTTCATTCCAGGAAAGTTTATTCAGGACTTGCATAAGTCAGGATGAGTAGAATCTCACTTTCCTACACTGAGACATTTATGAAGAGCAAAAAGACGAGAACTGACTCATTTTGACAGTACACCTTCACCACAGACAGCTATGGCTGAGGAACAAAATTCTGCTTGTGCATAGGGCTACCTAACTTCACAGTAGTGTACAAACTTACAGTACAGCTTTTCACTGAGGAGATGGATGGCACTGAATTTGTGAGAGAGAAGGGCTCTGAGATGTGTTCTGGTCAAATAATTTGAAAGCAGTGTATTTTGAAATGAGCTATTTATCTGTCTCATAGAGACAGCAGAGGTGTGTAAGTAGTACAGACTATCCTGCCCGAGTCTTTCAGTATGCTCTTACTTTGTTGTAGAAAGTGAGAACCCCTCTGCAGGTGTGAAAGCAGTGAGCCTTCAGCTCACTCAGCTGCTGGCAGCTTGTCTGAGACAGCAAGAATGGTGCCAGCTAGTGCTGGCTGCTACTGGTGGAGTCCTGAGAAGCTCTTTAGATCAGGCACCCTACAGCAAAAATAAAGGAGCTGCTTTATTTTCCATTCATGCAGAGGGGATAATATTCCATTGGTTACTCCTAGAAAAAAGATACGAGGAATTGTTTACGTAAAGCTCAAAGGGAAGATTATGTGAATTACCATCTGATAATGAAGGCACACAGAATTAACGATAAAGGTACATGCTTGTGTACGTCAGACCTTTGACTCTCTAATCCTGCCCAATTGCTGTGGTCAGGATCACAGAGATTATTTTTGTGAGCTATTGCTCAGCAAAAACAAAACAGATAAACTGTAGTTTGTGGAATTAGATCAGCCCTGTCCTGAGGCACTGAGCACAAAATACAAAGCTTCTGGCAAAAATAAAGGGAAATATAGCCAGCTTGTCCTTAAATCTTAGTGAGGAAAGTGCATCTGTTGTGGCCATAAAATAAGTGAGTTGTTTTAAAAGACAAAAGAAGCATCAAAATGTTGTTTTGGAGCTATGGTTTTTTTTTTTTTTTTTGTAGTGCAGAATTGTAGGGATCGCAGCAGTCAGGAATAGAGAGACTATTAACTGAGTCCATTTCCCTGCACTCATGGACGTAATCCCCTGATGCAAATACATGGTTTATTAAGGTTACAATGTACTTGCTATGGGAATCAGACCTCTAATAACATTATCTCCAGAGCTCTGGAGAAGTAATGCTTCTTTTCTAAGATGTGCCCTGTGATTGGATTGCACCAGTGCTATGGTCTAGTAAAAGGAGTGGTGTAAAAGGGCAGTGGAAGTGAATGGAGAGCAGTAAGAAAGGCCACTTGAATGAACCCGTATGTGTTCAGGTTATCTGAAGGCACTGAGTACTTTTCCAAATAGATCACTGTTTGATGAGTGAACAGCTACATTGACTTGAGACATGCTTAAATTCTCATGGCAGATTTTGAGTTTGTTTCCATCCTAGTACACTGTAGCCTAGAGTGGGTAAGAGCACTGAGCCACACAACAAGTCAGAGAGGCAAGAAGGCATCAGTTTTTGGTTCTGTCAGAATCTTCTTCAAATACTTGAATGAAAGGCCAAAAGAATTGTTCTAGCACTCCAGACTGAAGGGGGTGGGGGGAAGAGATTTGAAGAATTGTATAGCAAACAGGTATCGGATTGGAAAGATTATCCTGTTACAAAGTAGAAATGAAATAAAGATCGTACCTGTGTTCTGGGCTCACCGAAGGGTTCCCAAAGGGAGGATCTCCAGACTGAAATCCTTCCACCTGGGGAGTCAGCCCTTCAATGGGGTCTCTGTGGAGTACTGCCAGGCTCCACCCCTTTCAGTCACTCAGGTGAAACTGCATTCACCTGTGCCCCTGCAGCTGACTCAGCACTCGCCTCAGGTGGTCCATCAGAGGTTCAGGCCGTGATTCAACCGTTTCCATCCAAGAGCCAAGTAGCTTTATTGTATTGACTGTGGAATGTAATTCAGTACAGGATTTTGCCGAGCTCTCTGTTTCCCTGCCTTTGATGTGTGGCTCTTGCTGTACAGCTTAGCTTCTTCCAGCAGTGTTGGAAACAGCCTTACTGTACAGATGTCTGTGATTGTATCCTTCCTCCTCCACCTACTCCAGGCTTCTGCAACTGCTGAGACTGCCTCATATATACTAGTAAATGCAATGGTAGGAGCAATGGGATACATGAAGCAATGGATTTAAGTCCCTGCGTTTGTATGTTGCGATGTACACTGGAGGTCTGAACACCAAAACTTGCAGGTAGTACAAAAGTGTGTTTAACTTAAGTCACAAGAGTGATCTTGTGATACATACTTCATTTTTACCTAACGTGATGCTTTTATCAAAGAGACTTGGTTCTTTACAGTAAATTTAATTCATTCTCTAGTTGCCTGCCAGTTTCTCTCAGAGCTGCTTCAATTTTTTTCCATTGTGAGAGCTGATGTCTTTGTAAAGGCACATGAAACACAGCTGAGAGTGGTATTTTTGTTTAATACCTGTTGCTCTACAAGCTCCATGTAGCATAGGACAGTACGGAGGAGAATCTCTGATGCCAGGACTATTGCTTTTATCAGGATTTGAGTCTCTCAGAGTTGTACCTCACTCAGCATTTCAGTTTGACTTGTTGTCAGGGTGCATAACTCAGGGAAGGAAGTACTAACCTTCAGAGATCAGCTCTGGGTGATGGTGTTAGAAGTTGTTCATTCAAAAATCAAGATACTGAATTATTCATGATGTTTTAAAAAACATCAGTCTTCGCTTTAAAACCTCCTAAGTGCTCACCTGTGCGTATATACACACACAGTGTTAGAAAACTGGGATCTGAAATGGTATCACTTTAAATCTTTGATGTTCACCATTTAGAAAGCTAGTTGCAGTCATTTTCCACTTCCTAAAATAAATGTGAAACATTGAATTAATCATGGATATAAAGGCTGCCTGAAGTGAGGTAGCTCATTAAAATTCCTTCTTGCAAGATCTGTGTTTCTTTAAGAATTCTAATCTCTATAGTATTTTTTTTTCCTTAGTTGGAGTGTGTGTAGTATTCTGCAACAATGAAATGCTTTACTGGGCTATTTATCATCCTTTGCCTTGAGCAAGTGCATGCAATTATTTTTCTGCTAGCGTTACACTGAAAAGTTTTATTATCCTGGTATTTCCTGGCTTTTAGAACCTGTGCAGTGGAAGATGCACAATGAGAGAGAATACATTATTGCCTCTGAAGATCCATCCTCAGAAGTTGCATCCCTCTATACAGAGTAAACTGTTTATTTTCCCATCACTGTTCTCTGGATTATAGCACCACCTACAAGTTACTTCCAAATTGCAGATGCAAGCTGATGATTTTTGCATGGTTTGTGTACCTTCATCCGTGATGTAGCTGTAATTGCCCTCTCTTACCGTGCTTACCATGCTTATCAGTGACTTCAACCATAGTAATTTTCTGCTGTTTAGGAAACTGGCTCCTATACATTTTGCTCCTTTCTTAGGAACCACCGCTTCATCCAGTTCTTAAGAGCGATACAAGTCTCTGGATCCCATTTATTTTTCAGGTCTAAATTAATGAGGGAAAAGGGGTCTTGGAGGGGGACTTATTAAAGATGGTCCATATGTGAAAACATGATAAACTAATATAAAATGCACTATGGAAGCTCAAGTCTGAAGACCGAAGGCTGTTATGGTGAACCAAAAGCAACCTTATTGTTCCTTCAAGTGGAGCATGGCGCTAAACTATTTTTTTTTTTCTTTTTATCTCAAAGTCCTGTCAGTTTGACAAGTCTGATTACTTATGTTTTGTGAGAGCGAAATCAGTCTTACTCTGTGACAGGGTAACTAAGCTGCTTGCCCCAAATATCAGTAAGTTATTGCAATGGCTGTAATGGCCTTGGGGAAGTTTATTCTTCCTGGTCTTTCTCAGAACACAGTATTCTTTGTGTACTTTCATGGCATTATATGCTGTTCAGGAATATTTATCTGTAGCTCTTCTGTTGGTTAATCCCTCTCTCCAATGTAGCCAACAAACTTTTACTCTGATGGAAACTATGACGACATTCTGTTCTTTCATTTCTGCTATAGCAGGAATGTTATTTGTACTCAACAAAAATATAAGATACTTAGCAATGAGGATGCACTTCACATCTATCAGAGTAGCTTACAGGCTGCTCTTGCAGCTGCTGTAACACTAGAAAACCAAGCCAAGAGGGGGGCTTGGACAATGCACTCTACAGTTCAGGAAGCCTTGGCTTTGTTCAGGATCAGAAAAGAAATGTTGCCATCTGTTTTGAACCAGTGAGTGCTGCTACAGACCCAAAGACCCTCACCAGACTTCCCATGTGGCCTTGGCCTGGTCTCATGGATGCTATTTATATGAGCAGCTGCCAACTGCTTCACAGCTTAAAAAATAGCTGTCTTGCAGTCAGAAATTACCACCCCTTCTACTGAGGTGATGAACTGTACTGGTTGGTCTCTTCTGACTTGGAGTAGAGCAGCATGCACAGGCTGGCTTGTGCTGACCTATTTTTGCTCTGCACTGAAATGGACTGGGATTGCACAAAGAACATTCCCACTATCAATTATTCCTCTATTCATTATAACTGATAGAGAGACCACTTTCCTGCCTTGCAGAGATAGAGGCTTATTGGCTGCTTTGATACTGTGGAAATTGAAGTCAAATATGATAGGGCTAGGTCTTTAAATTTAGTATTGTATTGACCAAGGAAACAGAGCTCTTTTTATGTTAGCTGCTTTGACACTGAGCAACATTTGCTTAGATTGGTAAAGGTTTTCTCACGTACACCGCAGTACCATGGAACACAAACCTCAAACCCAGAGTCTTCTCTCTAGTCTTTGTGTTCAAATTATCAAGGAGTGCATTTAATACCCCGGTGCCATCAGCAGTAAATCTGCTCAGTTATTCCTAATTTCTGTGCTTTAACTTCTGTGCCTTGAACGGGTAGCACTGTACTTACGTTGCGAAGTTGCTTTTGTTCATTGGCTAGTATTGTACTTTAACTGTGGAGGAAGGTTGGGTAAGAGCTAAGTAAAACAGCCTCATTATGAGAGACTGTATATTGCTTTTGATGCATTCTATTGTTCAGTATCTATCATGAGCCAAAAGTTTCCAGCAGTTAAAATTGCCAGGGTGGAGTGAGCTAATGCATACTCACAGCCTTAGCTCTACTGGTTTATTTGTATTCTACCAGCCTGGGGACTGTGCTGTCTGAGCTTCGTAGCACTGCAAGTTAGTATTCATTATTTCAGAAACCCTACATGCTTAACTCCTCAGCTGTTGTATTTAAAATGCACTGAGCTAGACTTTTGTTTTAGGTTTTCAAGGAAGCTACAAGGCCTTGGGCTTCTTGCTTTAGCAATCAGTAGGCTAGATCAAGTCTTAGGAAGGCATTATGCTCATCTGGACAGAGCCAATTCACAGGTTTTGCATCTAAAACCACTGTAGTTTACAGCAATAGTGACTCACACTCCTTACATTGCTCTTAGTAAGCAATAATAGGAAAGAGATGTGCTGGCTTTGGATTAATTCAATTTTTTGTACAGAAAAGAATTTTTTTCTGTTCATGTCATAGATGGCACACATAATTTGTTTCATGTTTCACCTTCCTCCTTATCCTCTTTGCTGCCTCAGTCCCAGCTTTCAACTGTAGGCTGACTGAGGTGTTCAAAGGATGGAATAACCATAACTGATGGAGTAACTGTTGCTTGATTGATTCCAGCCTGTACAAGCAGGGAAGAGATGATTTTTGTGGGCCCCAAAGCTCTGGGTTTTGTAGGCTCAGTGAAATTGCTGGCTGAAGATGCAAATGAATAAGTTCCTGATGGTGACAGCAGTTACTTTGTAGACCATCCTGTTTCTGCAGCAATTCTTCCCTGACCTGCGTGCTTACTCTGTATTCTGTCGCCCACAAACAAACACTGGGAAAAGAGTTGCTTTTTTTTTTTTTTTTTTTTTTTAGCCTGTTTCTTAACTACACAACATGCTTCTCCAGTGGGGTTAGGTGAAGTAATTGTCTAGACTGAAGATTTCTTAGATGGTTTGGAACTTATTGCAGCACTGAAGTTTCTATTCCTTTTAGTGGTTGTGTGGAAATTAAGTGTGAATATATCAAGAAAAGCTTTAGCAAAATAAAAATATTCCTAGCAAGAGGACACACAGTCTTTCAGCAGAGGAGGATCCATTACATTCCCAAGTGTATTACTATTAGCAGTAGGTGCCTTGTCAAAATGAGTTATTTGTTTATTTGCCTAGGAGTAGTCCTATTTCATCACACAGGTGAGAGTTTTCTGACAGAGTTGCTAACTCCTGCTGGTAGAGTTTGAAAAGCACATAGTCTAGCTGCCCTTCTGCTGACTCCTATTGCTCCTTTGCTCACCTCGTTTGTTTTTTTTTTTTTTTTTTTTTTTTTTTAACTGCCAAATGTTTTGCAAGGGAATGGGATTCAATGTTTGAGAATTCATCTACTCCTGCTGCTTCTTCCCTGATTGAAGTCATAATCAACTCACGGAATCACAGATGGCTTCTTTGGAGGTGTATATGTCATAGCAATGTAGTTTCAGGTGGGGACAATAAGAACTAGGAGGAGAAGAAATGTAATTATACAGGTTCCGTACTAGCTACTATAGTAATAAAACCAGAAAACTACACCCCCTAGTCCCAGCACAGAGACAGCATTATTTCCAAACTGAGAATAGCCGAGAAGTTTTGCCTATTCTATCAGAAGCTCCTCAGGATTTTTTTTATTTTAACAGCTGGATCACCACCTTGTAGATAAATACATGTGTGTGTATGTATGTGTGTGTATGTATATATATATATATATAGTATAGTATCATGGCTTTTATTTAGGTTTTTATTATGATACATGGAAGAGAGAGGTTAATTTTTTTTTCAATGTAGTAACAGATGCCAAAGGTAATCCAATAATTTCTAACCATCTTTTACCTTGAGAACAGGACTTGGGTTGTGGTCATGGCTGTAATAATTTAATTATTTCTTTTGGCAGAATACCTTGGTGTCAGAAAAGAAGGAAAACCAAATGACATCAAATGATGAGAGCATCTGGGAGCCTTCATTTGCTGGTTAGGTTCACATAACCTGGTTCCCAACTCAGCTCAAACGGACTCTGTCCCCTTAATGGATTCATATACAAGGGCTGCTCCAAAAGTAATAGATTTGAGTATGTTGGCCTGCAACATCAGAGGTGAATGCTGGTGGTATGGTAGTAGTAGCTAAACCTTGCCACCAGCATTCCGTTACGTGTTGTTGCTGTGTGACAGGTGGCAGCAGAGGGGCAGTCTGATGGAATGGCATCTGACATGGAAGTGCATATGAAGCACAGGTGTGGAGCTGAATTCCTCCATGCAGAAAAATAGCATCTGTTGACATTCATTGATGCTTGCTGAATGTTTATAGAATTGGTGGATATTGGCACAGTGAAGTGGGTGGTGTATTTCAGCAATGGTGACAACAGTGTGAGAGACAAATCATGTTCTGACTTACTATGCAGATTTTGATGAGCATGGCATGCATGATCTCGTTCATGGCTGATGAAAATACATAGCTGGTGGTATGGACTATGTTGAAAAAGAATATTCTGTAGCTGAGAATTTGCTTTATCAAATAGTATCATTGTGCTCTTTCTTGTTTCCATGGGAGTGGATAGGAGGCATTATTTTCATAGCGACCAACATACTTAGCTACATTTCTCAGTTTTCACTATGTAAAATGAGGGTGGAATAAATCTTCATGTAAGGTAAAGAGTGCAGTGGTAATAAATGCTTAAGCAAATAGGAACAGCATTCACTGAAGCCTCCTTCCTTCATTTCTTTTATCCTCTGGGAATATCTAAGCTTGCAGTGAAGGTGGACTGTATCTCGAGAATCACTGACCTTACGTCTATATCACTCCATTGGCTACTTTGTTACTTCTTATGAATCTTCTGATAAAACCATTCTTTCAGTTCCCACTCTTCTAGAGAAAGTGTATGTACCAGTTACAAATATCCTCTCCAAGTATTTCTTTCTGCTGGTCTTATTCATTAGAAACTTGGAGCAATATCCAGCTTTACCACCTAACGCAATGGTTTTTTTAATCTGATCCTGATTTCACAGTACCCCTATGTACCTTATGAGGGTACTTGTGCTTTTATTTTTTTTTTAATGCAATAGAACGTATCTACTGTTGGATATTTTACAGAATGCTACATTCACATGCTATCAATTTAAGGATTCCACTTTCAGTACAAGCTCTTCAGTTCTATTGCTTCTATTCCTACCATTTCTTGTCTTCAGGTCTTATTGTTAAATGTAGGATGGTCTTAATATTTAGGCGTAGCTGCATGGGAGCTGTTGAGTCATGCCCTGAAGCACTGATTGAGCACCTGGGAAAGGACTGGTCAGCCCTGGGATCACAGGTGAAGGCAGTTCAGCTGTGTGGCCAGAAGGGGTGGAGCTGGGTTGCACCTCTCTTAGACCCCATTTCAGGGCTGACTGCCACTAGGGAAGGGTCTCTGGTTGGAGATCCCTTCCTTGTAGAGTTTTTCCCTGTGAGCCTGGGTCCTCAGAGATGGGTGAGCATTCTTTCTGTTTGTCTTTTTTGCTGTTTTGCTCTTGTATCACCTTTCCACCACTCGAATCTTTCCAACTGTAACAGTAGTTCATAATAATATCATTAACTTCTTAGAGTTTAGGTGAGAGTTGTTGATATCTTCTGTGTGTAGATTTATCTTTCCATGATTTTCTTTCTAATATGGCTTGTTGAATGCAAAGTCTGCTGGAAAAGGTAAGATATTCTGGGTATCAGGGTAGGAAAAGCTGTACTGCAAGTGATTTATTCCTTATTAAGTAGAAGGTAAAGTAGGTTGAGCTTATATGGGCTGAAGCTTTTCCCAGGTTTACTGGACCACTACATTTGAAATTGAGAAATTTTTATTTGTGTTTATTCTTGCTCTCTGATTTAATTTATATACTTCCAGGAGTAGGGCAATCCAAAAATATGTATGTTATCTTTGTTTTGGATTTGATGAAATAGTTCCTACTGTAAATTTCTGTCTTAGACAAATCATGCATAAAATGTGAATCAATTTCTGTTGGAGTATCACCCTCCTATATGCTATGTACCTGTGCCTTTTTCTTCTCTAAGGTGATGGGCCTGTTCATTTAGTATTTCTACTCTGCAGGCCACATGTGGGATATAGGCAAAATCTGAGAATTGCTCACATATTCATAGTTCTCTGTGCACACAAAATCTACAGTCCAATTGGATGCCATCATGCCATCAGGTTTTCTTTTATGGTTGCAGCTGACTCCAATGGCTGATAAATGCTTGCTTTGCACATGGCTTCTCAATCTCAAAAATACTACTTTTCTTGTACCTTCTCACATAAAGCATACTTCCTCCTCCCAGGACTCAGTACAGTGCTGCTGAAGTGGTGATAAAACCTGAGCACTGGCAGCATGAGCAACTGGTGTTCTTAAAAGTAAACATTAAGACTTATCCTTTGGCCACCGCAGCAGATTGTGACAGGGAGATGAGTACAGTGTAATGTCAATTCAAGATTAAGCACTGCAGCAACGGGGGAAAGAAAAATATCTGTACTTGATAATGAATCAGTACTTAATAGGCCTGATTTGCATAACTTTGAGTAAGCTATCTCTCAATCAAGTCGTTGCAATTAAATACATTTCCAAACTGCTCAAACAACATAAAAACTAAAGGTGGTTTTGATTTTTACATTTTGATTTTCACTTAGCTTGGATATTTTTATCTAATGGGTAGAAATGCTGCGAATTTGCCAAGACTGGGATAGTCAAGATTTCTAATTGATAATGTATGAAGGGCTTATTAAGCTTATTGTGTTCATGTCTTCCAGTTGTTTCTTGTGCTTAGTAGGTCCCAGATGCTAAAACCTGAGTATCTGATTGCAAGCTACTGTGCTTCACAGTGAAGTTAGCCTTTCCTTTGCTTCTTGATTTTTTTTTTTTTTGTTCATAGTTTGCACAGGACTGGAGAATATGTAATATTGATGATCAGATCTGAGGCATACTAGCAGTGCTAGCTATGATATTAGGTGTCCTTTCTATTTCCAAATATATCATGTTTTAGCTTGTACAGTCACTAATGCTTGTGCTCTCCACAGAGCTAATTATCTTGAGTGCAAATTCACTCCTGTGCAGCTGTTTCTGATTTCACATTTAGCCAATAGAGCACTTCCCTTGGCCACAAAATCTGTGCTCAGCTGCCCTTTTATTTTGATCCTGCTCGTGTTTCAGAGCCATTTGCAACTTAGAGCTGTGCCACACCTGAACCACGCTAGAATTTAAAAATAAAAAGTATCTGCTTCTTTTACCTGGTGGCTAACCTGACAGGCATGCCTGAACTTCACTAGATCCTTTTCATCTAGCTGATTCATTTGAGATATTCTGATTGAATATGAAATATGGACTAGAAATATGAAAAGCAAGGCCATCCTCTTGTTTCTGCAGATGAGTGATATTTTGACCATTTGGTAGTGAGATGACCGTGTAATTCCCATTATCTGACCTACTGAATATTTGAATACTTTTATGGGGTGGACCCATAAAAGACTTTCCTCACACTGGAAACTCAAAGAAACTAAGAGTGTATATCAGCCCATAGGGAAACAGAGTTTTAGGACACAGCATGTCTGGGTACAACATAAACAACATGGATGTTGAAGGATCTAATTTTTTTTGTCCAGTACTTCCTAGGGGTCAACATCCTAAAAGTTCCAAGTGGTTTGTATTGATGCTCACCTCCTTTGTGGTCACTGTTATCTTGCAATCTGTTCTAATCAATACAGAGTTCTCTTTTGTTTTGAATATCATTGAATCTACCATTAGTTTTTAACTGAAAGAGAATAAAAGAAATAAAGAGTGTAACTGTAAACCAAAAGGATGAGGTATGACTGGAAACCAAAACCGAGAGGTAAGTAACTCCTGTCCTGTACATTGAAAGTTCATGATCTAATTAGGTGATGAAGTTTCAGTGTCTTACAGATACTGGAATTAAGTATCTTGCCCAATGACAGGTGACATAGACAAGAGTGCTGCCACTCCCTCAAACTTTTGGCTGGTAACTCCATCAAAGATGGTAGTTCAGACCTGCAAAGTGTCTTCTAATTTCACATTATGAAGCTGTTTATCATGCAGACTATTTATTTCCTGATGAAACAAGGATCAGTAGGATAAGTGATTGTACATATGCTGCATATCCAGAGCATAAAAATATCTCTGTGATACTGGAAAGAGGCAGAGATGCTGCACGTGAGGAAGGGGAGGGAGTGTTAATTGCATTCACATTCATCACTTCAGGAGCGTGAGTTGTTGATAAAGTGCTGATAGCTAAGATAACAAGCTGCATCCCCATGTAACATCCTGTTTTTACTTGTTGCCTTGCTTCTTAAAGCACTTCCACAGCCTGTCCCTGAAGCAGAGTTTCTTTCTTGAACTGTTGCTCGTTTTTGTGAAAAATCTATGGGCAAATATAGCATTAAACCTAATTCCTTCACTTCACTGAGATATCAAGGTTTTGACAAGGGTTGCAGCATCAGTAGCACGGGTTGTATCCTACACTTGTATCACTATTGCCTGGAGTGGTGTCTGATTCCAGAATCTCTTAGAGCCACTTATAAGACATATCCAAAGGCTTCAATCTGTCTTTGAAACATCTGTATTGTATATATTGTGTGTGGCTTCTGCTGCTGTTAATTAATGTGGAGTGAGCCCTATTGTTTACTTAGTAGAGACAGCAGTGTGAGGAAAGTCTTTCTGCAGGAATGTCTAGGTAATGCACTTTAATGCCATTCTTAGAGTGGAAAGGGACTTTGACCTGTTCCCATAAGAAAAGAAATAATACACTAAGCTTGAGATTGTTGGCATATTTAGTCTTCATCTTTAACCTATACTGGCATCTGGCATTTGTCTGGTTCTTCCTTTGAGTAATGCTTTAAGTTATGAAGAAGACACAGCACAGTGTGATACTTCAGGTGGGTTTCAATCACAATCTTCTGCTGATCATAGTATGGGAGGATGGACAGAACGTGAACGGTTGGGGTTGCTGTCCTGAGTTGAAAACATGAAGAATTTCTTAAATTGTTCTGAGAAAACCAGTGATGTTTCCCCACCCTGAAGTGGCATCTGGTACATGTGGACATTTGTGTCTCTGGTTAAATATTAGTGGACTCATCTTAGTAAAAATAATCTAAGGTACCTGGCTAAATGGTAACTAGAATACTGGGACAACCATTTTCTTTTTATTGTTTTTTTTTTTTTTTAAATGCCTGCTACATTAAGGAGCTTTATGTTGTATGAATCTGAAATGAGCTTTTCACTGCATGGATTACAAGGTGCTAAAGAGTGAATGTGTTGTCTAATTCAGCCCTTTTGAATATTTTTTATGGTAGTCTTCAGGTTCTTAATTATGTTACATTTGAAGTATTTTTTGTTGTTTTTATTTTAAAGAATTATGCTTTCATGTACAGTGTGGCAATGGAACAGATAATGTAAAAAAGCAGTCTTTTTTCATGCTTAGCTCTCTCTTTTATGGTGCATTTGTATGCCTGTCTGTACAAGCTTAATAATGCTTTAACCTAGTTTTTTTTGCATTTGCTGTGAAGTAAGATTCCCAGAGGCTCATGACAGTAACCTCTATGTTAAATCACAGGGGAAGGGGAACACACACCTCGAAAATACTGCTTTATATAGTCCAATGCTAGATTATCTGCAGTTCTACGGACCAACTCTGTTTAGCATTTTCCAGTGTGTGACTATTTTGGCAATAATAAGCCAGCAAAATAACCACTGTTTGTTTGAGACATCTGCTCAGATTAAAACAATAGATTAGCATAATTTTCATAATGCTGTGTTTTCATGTCATGAGCAATAGCTGACCTGTAAGCTGAGTGTCATAGGAGGAAGAGGCATGGAATATGAGTTCAGTTCTGAAGTCTTTAGTAAGATGTGTTTCTTTACCTCAGAAACAAGAAGACTCGTTCTGAAATTGAGAAATGGGTGCTTCAGGACTCTAAAGAAAGTAAAAATGTATCACCTTAATATCTGTCAGATCTGCTTTTATGAGAAATTATCGATGTGTGTGTTTTGAGTTCTACAGCGTGGAAAAAATGTCTTCTGGAGAGCAAGAAGTATTCTCCTTGGCTCTCAGCATGATCAAGGAGTCTGTAACAGTGAGGCCCATGGCTAAAGGATTGCCTGGAGAACCGTTTGTCTGTACTGTAATGAACTGTGTGGAGCCACATCTACTGATAATCAATTACAGTGAAGGAGTATAGCTTAATTGTTGAGATTCGAGGTTGAGTTTGCAGCTAAATAAAAAAGCATTTCCTTGCTTATAAACAAGATAAATTTGATCAGTAAAACAGTGAGACAGTAAATGTGTAATCTCACTTTTTCTGAGTTCTTATAAGAATACCACTTTGTCTTCAATTTTTAGATTTATTAATCTTCGAGGGGTGCTGCAAAAATTGGGAGAATAAGACTAATAAATGTTACCAGAGCTCTCAGGTGAGGTAACTGTACACAAGATTGCAGAAACAAGAACAGAATATTACCTCCAAGTGTTCAAAAGCTGTATCAAAGCTATTTTACTTAAGCAGTAGAATTTATTAAAGTATACTTCTGTATAGTTTTGCTAGATCAGTTTTGACACAGAGGTAATGTGACATACTGTTGAAAAACTTCTGCCTACCGAGTGCAGCTCATTCTGCGCTTCACTTTCTTACCACAGAATGGTTGCATTTGTATCCTAGGTGAGTAATAACACACTGGAAACTCTAAAATTAATGAAATAGCTCCAAAGAATACAATGTTTCTCCCTCATGTTATTGGAATTTACTGAGCAGTTGCTCTTCATGTGAGCACCTGTATCCATATCACTTTACGCCTCTATTCCCATATGCAGACAATGATGCTGAAAGCTCAGCTGAAGAGCTCGGATATATGGCAAAAATGTTGCTGATCTAAAGAAGCTTTCTGATGAGTGCCAAGTATGCCATGAACTTCTAAAAATTCTGTCAATTTCATGGGAGCGTTTTCATGTCAAAGCGAAACTGAAAAAGTGTATCTCTGAAATAAGAAATTTGGAACATTTTGGAAGGACAGAAATTTTTAGTAATTGTTGCCTTCCTTGTTCTCGTCATTAAAGAAGTGCTGTAATGTAGAGAAAGTAATTTGATGCTGCATTTCAATGAATATCAAGTGGCATCTGGAAAATAGCTTTTTAAACTTTGAATGTGCAAGAGATAGCCAGGGTACTATCCAGGATGCTTGTACAGATGTAGTTTCTCAGGAGGTTATTATAATAAATGCCTTAGAACTTTAGTTTTTTTAGTAAGTTCAAGATAATTGCTAATCAGGCTTCAAAATATGTAATAATGGAAAACCAGGTTTTTCCAACCCCTCTGTCTTATCCCGGAGGAAATAAATCTTTGTTCCTTCAATGTTCCTCAAAATGCTAAGTCAGGATTTTTATCTGCATACTCTCTGAAGTACATAGGAACTGTTAAATTTCTTTCTCTGAGTTGTTTGTTGAGAGCCATTTTCTCAGCTCCTGGGAAAAGGCTGAAGCTAAGAACAGATTGGGCGGATGTTATTAATTCATGCAGATATTTGCAATAAATATAAAAAAGTACTGACAAAAGTCTTGAAGAGATGTGCTGACCAGAAGCAAGTGTTACACACTGCCAAATCCCATGTAAGATGACTAAATTGGCCCCAGAATTACCCTCCTTCAGTGTTTTCTGGGAAAAGAAAATAAAAATCATATAATTATTTGAATGTTTTTCTTCTTGAATTGTGGGGAACTCTGGTATGGGGTAGAATCAGAAGAAAATATTTTTATCATGTGAAAATTGAGTATTTTACCTCCTGACTTTAAAGATGAGTCTGAAATAACTCTAATTTTGTGCACTACAAAAGCACACCAGAGTTTTGTGTGTCTACACAGCCCCTCATTCTTCTGCTGATATGAGAAGTGTTAAAAACAATTTTTCATGTGTGTGCATGGGACTTCTGTTCCACTTGCGTTTCTTTTTGCCCCAAAAAAGAATAAAATGAAAGTTAGAAATTAAACTTTCCTGTTTTGTGAACTGATGATTTAGCTCTTGCACTCACTGAATAGTTAGCGTTGAGCTTTGGAAATTCTGCCGTTCTCACTAATAGACTATTCATTTTNACAATTTTTCATGTGTGTGCATGGGACTTCTGTTCCACTTGCGTTTCTTTTTGCCCCAAAAAAGGATAAAATGAAAGTTAGAAATTAAACTTTCCTGTTTTGTGAACTGACGATTTAGCTCTTGCACTCACTGAATAGTTAGCGTTGAGCTTTGGAAATTCTGCCGTTCTCACTAATAGACTGTTCATTTAAAGTAATTCAGAAATATTATTCCACAATATATAATAAAAATACAATATACAGAAAATATTCAGAAAACATAATAAAACTCCAGAATTGTTGGATATAAATGCTCNAAGTAATTCAGAAATATTATTCCACAATATATAATAAAAATACAATATACAGAAAATATTCAGAAAACATAATAAAACTCCAGAATTGTTGGATATAAATGCTCTGTGTGGTGGTACAATGTGCTCAATACTTGACATTTTACAATTTGCTTGGGAAGGTAAACGGATTAAAATGTTAATTTGTTACAACACATTCCCATGATGAAAAATTCAAAAGGTCTTCTCACATTTTCAGGTCAGGCAAGAGTGTGACTTTTACAAGTCAAGATAAAAGGGATTTCTACATAATGCTTGAATGGTGTGCAACTTCAATTTTGACTTTCCTGGAACAGAGTTTTCATCTGTCCTTACCTAACTGCTCTTTACTGGAAGGAATGGGAGAGGAGGGAATAGGCACAGTGGGTTGATAGAAGGATTAGTGAAATAGTGCAGAGACTTTCACTTTCATGGCAGATCGTCAGCTTGAATCCAGCAGGACCCATCACCACCAACAAACTATCAGTGGTCTGCTGATTATTAGCCCTCTTTACCAAATTTGGGACAACATAGCACTGAGCATCAACCTGAGCTTGCGGCACAATGAAGAATGGCAGTCACTGTTACAAAACCTGTTGATTTGAGGGCCTAGTGGGCTTGTGATACAGTCTTGTGAAGGGAAATGGCTTCTTGGATCATGGGTTTTTAGAGGCTGTTGAGTTTCAGTGAGTGTATAATAGTCTCTGCAATAAACCGAGGTCCTGTTTCAGAGCAAGTTACATCAGGTCTTTGCCTCCTCTTATGCAATTGGAAGACTGCTCCTGGTTTTTCTAATAGCCTTTGTCTTCCCAGAATCCCCTGGGTCAGCTTTCCTGTTCTAGACGTAGGAGTGTCTTGAGGGGATTGTTTTTTTGAGCATGACAGAAGTAAGCTTGGAGTGTGGCAGACTGGGAATGTGTGCACACGTGCCCAGCAGTTAGCCATGCTATGTGTGGACAGAGAGTCTGTAGCAAATGCTGGGGTCAGTGATAGGTCTTGAATAAACTATTGGTCTTGCATGCATTGATAATCTATGTATGGTTTCAAATTCTGCAGTTGTCTTCTGTTTTATGAAAGTGTTAAAAAAAAAAAAAAAAGTCAAACAATGTGATGCCTTGGTAATAGGTCTGGCCAAATAATCAGTTCTGAGTTGTTTGACCTTTGTCTACATTTAAAATTAAAATCTGGCCACATGTCAAAAAAAAACAACAACAACAACAACAAAAAAAAAACCAAACAACCCAAACAAACAAAAGCCCTCTTAAAAAGTGGGAACTAAACAAGAAACCATTTGATGCATCTTTAATTTTATTTTTCGGCTTTAGCAGCTAACCTGTCAGCCATCATTCCAACTGTTTAAAAGAAATTCTGTTCTAAATAATAGTTGTAAAATAGCTTTTTGTTTCCCGAGGACTGGGAATCATGCATGAAATTTTTCAAATTAATGACAAGATTTGGCTTGAGTATGTACTCAGAACAAAACTGCCTTGTTAAAAAGCGCTGTGTTTAGACAGCTCACAGCAAAAGGAGATTAAATCACTGGATTGGAGTTTTATATAGCTTGACTGATGAGAAAACTATGCTGCAGTATTTGCTGTTTATCAAATATCACTCGATCGGTGGCACTAACAAAAACAAGTATATTGGATGCATGATTACAAAATGATATTGCAGATGTGTGAGGAGTTCTGATTCCAAGACCTCTGCAGAGGCAGAAAGTTAAGAGATGCTGAAACAGTAATGTGTGCAACGTAACCAGAGACGCACCAGGCCAAGGTGTCTTCCTAGGAAAGGATTGCTTGTTTGTGATCTCTCACTGAAGGATGCTGTAGGACCTGCAAGTGTTTAGAAAACTGCTGCTCTCTCCAACTGCCTCTTCTTCTCTCTCAACTGTTTTTGAAAATGAACAACTTGATGAATCTTTGTTGTCACTTCCCAGATAAAGCAGTCTTTGTGATGAGTTATACCTGCACACAAATAACGTCCACCTAGCTGCAGCACTTCTACTCACGAGGGGATTGGAAGCTGATCTGTATGATTGTCTAGTTTAGACATAATGTATATTGTTTGGATTAGTGCACTGCTGTGTGTAATTTTATTAGGATGAAAGAGAATCTGAAAGATGGATTATCTCAGTTTTGCCCATTTAGAAACAAACTATTGCCACATGGTGACAAGTACATTGTGGGCATATTTACCTAATATACTGTCTTCTCTTCCTATCTGGAGAAGAGGATTTAGGAAACGTTGGCTTGTCAGACTGTGTGTGTGTGTGCGGTAAGGCAGCTTGGGATCCCATTTTTTTCTGTGACAACATAGCATGAATAAGTAGCTACTAGCTTTTCAATTGCAGGGGATCCTATGTGTAGGTTTTTGTTTCTTTTTTTTGTTTACTTTTTTACAAGACACTTAACTGTGGTGTTTATAAAATCAGTCTCATTTTAGGTGTATATTAATAATGGGAAGAATACAGGGCAAATATCCTCCAGCTATTCTGTCTGTAAACTCAGCTGTGATCTGTGAAAAGTTATCTTGGCTAGTTTACATCATTCCCCACTTAATCAGTTTGAACTGTCTTCTTTTATTGGATTTTTTTTGAAGGTAATTTTCAATAAATTTGTATTAATGAGGCAGTGGCCAGTAGGTAATCCAACACCTACTACTTGCAGTCTCTGTCAGCAGATGGCCGTCTCCTAGTGGGATTTCTTCTTCATGTTTCAAAGGCGGAGAATTCCAATCCTGTTCAGTTTGCTGTGCTGTGAGCCAAGTTACAATACTTGCCTTCTTTCCCACTGACTTTTTTACCCTCTTTTAATCCCCAAAAGAAAAGTTCAGATCTGGAGAGTGTTAATATTGTTTCATCCTGTTAAGATCATCATTCTCTCTGAAATAGGAAAAAGGTAGCAGGTTGAGGTGGAAAACTAAGGAAGATTAACTTTTTTTTTTCTATGACTACTTTGTGGGTTTCTTTATTTGGTCCTTGTATTGTGTCCTCCTATTGTTTTTTGAGGAATAAGAGTCCTTATATGCACATAAGGCAAAACTCTTGTATGGCTGAGGAGCAAACCTGTATTCTGCAGAGGCAGGAACTGGGCAGTTGTGTCTGCATAGTTTCTGTTGGGAGGTCTGCCTTAAGGTATTTTGCATACATCTGCAGTCCAGATTCCAGTTCTGGATTCCTTCAAAAATCCCAGAGAAAACGTAAAATGAGAAAGGTGAAGGAAATTCTGAGGTACTGGTATCTCTATTACAGCTCTCATTTGAAATAAGGAAACACAATGCATGTGGCTGATTATTTCTTTAATGCAGTATCTAATCTGTTGATAGAGAATGTGTGCTACATTTGCCCTGCTTCAAAACCCCTGTGTTTGAGAGATCATAGAATCATAGAATGGTTTGGGTTGGAAGGAAGCTTTAATATCATCTAGTTCCAAACCCCTGCTACATAGAATAGGCAGGGATACCTTCCTTCTAGACCAGGT
>PPHD01007887.1:0-22455 GCA_002909625.1 Bambusicola thoracicus
TCTTTTTTTTTTTTTTTTAAGGGGGATTTTGTATTTTTGTTTTCTTCTTCGCTTTCGGAAAAGGACCGGAACTCGCGCTCCGCTGTCACTGCGTCTCCCAAAGTGAGCGAAACGACAAAGAACGAGCAAGGGCAAGATGAAGGCGGCCCGCGCCGCGAGGGAACGGGCAGAAGGCATAAGGAAAGCCGTCCCTGCCCTCCGCCGCTCCGGCCCTCCTCGCGCCGACGCTGCCCCCACGCACGGAGCCGCCCGCGGGCCGGGCCGCACTCACCAGGCGCGGCTGCGGACAGGTGTGCTCCAGCTCCTCCATGGCCCCGGGGCGCCGCTCATCAGAGGGGGCTTTCGGGATACCTGCTTCTGACTCAGCACCGCCGGCGAGCACTGGCATGGCCGGCTCCCGCCGCTCCCCTCCGCTGCCGCCGCCGCCGCCCGGGCCCGCCCGGCGCGGGGCTCCGCCGTCACGCGGGTGCCCGCCCCGCGGGGGGTCTCCCCGCGAAAGGCCCGGGGGCACGGCCGCCTCGCGTCGCCATGGCAACCGAGCGACCGCCGCGCCTCCCGCCCGCCTGGGGGAGCGCCGCGCTCATTTGCATGCGGCCTCCTGGTTGGCTGCCGCCCCGCGGCGCCACTGCGGGACCGGGCCGCTCGGCGGCTCCTCCCGCCCTGCGCCCTGCAGGGAGGCGAGCACGGCCGGGGGAGGGCGAGGGGGAGCGGGACCGAGCTGCGAGAGGTGCGGTTTACTAATAAATGAATACACACATATATATATGTTTTAAAAGCAAAGTGAGGTCGCGGAGGCGCTCCTGAGGGGAGAGGCGCCTGTCCCGTCTGCGGTGCTGAACGGACAGCTCCCGGCGGCCGCTAACGGCCACGCTCGGACCGCCCCATGCTGCGCAGCCCGCCGAGCCGCCGGGCGCGGGTCCTTGTGCGGCTGGCGGGGCTGCCTGGGAGCGCCTCTTCGGGCTGCGGTCGGGTGTGTCTCTGCGCTCCGCGTCATCTGTCAGGGATACCGAGACAAGTCAGGGGACTTGGCGTCCTCACCTTTCTGTAAAAACGTTGTACTTCGGTCGAGCTTCTTTGGGTAATGGTTTTGTGTATTTCTGCTGCTTAAAATAAAGTCGTTTTTTTCAGTGTAAGGAATTAAAATTCCTCCCAGAAAGGAGGTTGTAGCGAGGTGCGGGTCGGCTTCTTCTCCCGGGTAAGTAACAGCGACAGGACAAGAGGTCATGGCTTCAGGCTGTGCCAAGGGCTGTTGAAGTTGAATATCAGGAAAAACTTCCTCTCAGAAAGAGCGACGAAGTACTGGCACAGGCTGCCCACAGAGGTGGTGCAGTCATCCTCCCTGGAGGTGTTCAAGGACTACAGAATCACCAAATCACCAAGATTAGAAAAGACCTCCAAGGTCATCCAGTCCAACCAGTCACTTACCATCAGTATTTCCCCACTAACCATGTCCCTTTGTACCACACCTACACAGTTCTTGAACACCTCCAGGGATGATGACTCCTTCACCTCCCTGGGCAGCCTGTGCCACTGCCTCATTGCTTGTTCAGAGATTTTTCCTAACATCCAACTTGAACCCCCCCAGCCCCGGCACAACCTGAGGCCATTCCCTCTTATCCTATCAATGTTACCTGGGAGACAAGGCCAACCCTCACCTTGATACAACCACTTTTCAAGTAACTGTAGAAAATGATAAGGTCTCCCCTAAGCCTCCTTTTCTCCATACTGAACAATTCCAATTCCTTCAGCCGCTCCCCATAAGACTTGTGCTCCAGACCCCTCACCAGGGGTCTAGACACGCTCCAGGGCCTCCATGTCTTTCCTGAAGTGAGAGGCCCAGAACTGAGCACAACACTAAGGTGTGGCCCCACCAGAGCTGAATACAGAGAGACGATCACTTCCCTGCTCCTGCTGGCACCAGTATTTCTGATAAAAGCCAGGATGCCATTTGCCTCAGCCACTTGGGCATACTGCTGGCTCACGATCAGCCGAGCATCAACCAACACTCCCAGGCACATTTCCTCCACACCATCTTCCAGCCCCAAGCCTGTACCATTGCCTGGGGTTGTTGTGACTGAAGTGCAGGACCCAGAAATTGGCCTTGTTGAACTTCATCCCACTGGCCTCAGATCAACTATCCAGCCTGTCCAGATTCCTCTGTAGGGCCTTCCATATCCCCAGGCAGATCAACAGTTCCTCCCAGCTTGGTGTCATCTGCAAACTTACTGAGGGTCCACTCAATCCCCTTGTCCAGGTCATCAATAAAGATATTGAATGGGGCAGACCCCAGTACCAACCCCTGGGGAGCACCACTCATGACCAGGTGCCATATGGATTTAACTCTGTTCACCACCATTCTCTGGGCCCAGGCCTCCAGCCAGTTCTTTACCCATCAAAGAGTGTACCTGTACAAGCCATGGGTGGCCAGCTTCTCTAGGAGAATACTGTGGGAGACAGTGTCAAAGGCTTTGATGAAGTCTAGGTAGACTACATTGGCAGCCTTTCTCTCATCTGCCAGGTGAGTCATCCGATCATATAAGGAGATCAGATTGGTTAAGCAGGACCTGCCTTTCATGAACCCATGCTAGCTGGGCCTGATCCCAAGCATGCCATGTGATCTCACTCAAGATGATCTGTTCCATAACCTACTCCAGTACTGAGGTCAGGCTGACAGACCTGTAGTTCCCTAGATCCTCCTTACGAACCTTCTTACAGAAATGTGTGGATGTAGTACTGAGGGACATGGTCAGTGAGTATGGTGGTGATGAGTTGACAGTTGGACTAGATGATTTTAGAGGTCTTTTCCAATCTTAATGGTTCTATGATTCTATAATATCATAGAACATAATATCATATACCTCTATAATATCATCGAATGTAATATTTCATTTTTCAGCCATAACCTCTGCACAGCTGAATGGAGCACCAGGTTTATGCCTCTTCAGAACATAAGAACACTGACAGAGTAAAATGAAGCTTCCTTTCATAACTTTTTAGAAGTGAGAGGATTCATTTTTTTTCCCTCATTTTCTTATTAAAATAGCTTTGAAGAAGCATTACACTATTAGGATATTTGGGCAAACAGTGCTAGGACTTGAATAGATGGACCTAACAGGTTTCCCTTTTATAAACCCAGTGGTGTGTGCTGGTTCCCAGGTGATCAGTGTGGGTGAGCTACATGTCTGGAGTCAGTGCCCAGGCCTCACTGACCCAGTGTGTGTGCTGGGTGGAGAAAGAAGGAAAAATGTTCTTGCAGCAGAGTGGTTGCCAGCAAGTTGGAACAGAAAATTCCCTTCATTTGTGAATGAAAAGTTGAATTCCATCTCTGCTTTCATGCTGGGAGTTTGCTGTTGAGCCTGACTCTTTTGATTTGTATTTCATAATGTTTCTCATAGTATTATAGATTTGTTTGAGTTGGAAGGGGCCTTTAAAGGCCATGTAATCCAACTCCTCTTGCAATGGACAGGGACACCTACAGCTAGATCAGGGTGCTCAGAGCCCTATCCAGCCTGACCGTGAATGTCTCCTTTTTGGGCAACCAGAGCCTCATTGCCCTTATTGTATCCTTCCACAGAGATGATTTTTTTTTTCCATATACATGTGGCACTAAAGAAAATTCTCTTGCAGTCATGTCATCACCTACCTAAGCTGTGTCAGAATTTCAGTTTTGTTCCTACTTATTTCCAATTTGGGAAAACTTTTCCAACTTTTTAGTAATGCTTTCTTGCTTTCTGTTTGAAGAACATGAGTAAGAAAATGTTTTGTACCTCATTAATAGAAGAGAACCAATGGCAGAGGCTCTGGTGAGAAGTCAAGGGCAGATTTTGGATTACCTCATGTCTGTCCAAACAAAATTTGTCACATGTCACCTTGACTGTCATGATCTTTGTCAGTGTATTGGTTTTATGTTCTTGAACAGCATATCCTAAACTGCCTCTTTTAGCTGCACAGGCAAAATGAGCTTTCAAGTAACTGGAATATCTGCTCATTACAATCTTAAATAAATAAATAAGGAATAGATTTGACTGGAAATGCTGAGCCAGTGCTCTTCTGTAAATCCTTACAAGTGTAGCAATTTTTAAAAGGACGGTAGAGAAAGAATGATGGGTAGGATGGTTCACGCATCTCATTTCTTGTATGTAAGCAAATATCTCACATCAGGCTGAGTGTGGTCTCTTGAGGATTCTCCTTCCATTTCTTCTGAAGTAACAGGGATGTATAACCACTACTTTTAATGATTGAGCTCTTGGCAACAACTGCTTGGGCTTGAATAGACATCTGATGCATGAAAATCCTGTTCCCAGGTGCACAAATTGATGTTCTGTGCAAACAACGCAAGAAACCATGATCCAATCCCCAACACCTGAACCAAGTAGACAGCAAACAGGGAAAATTTTTAACGGCTAGCAAGGTTCACCTTGAGATGTAATGAAACTTTTTGTATATGAAAGTTCTTTCTACAAACAGGAACAATTGATTCTCTCAGTTAGAAATATATATATGTTTAGTTGTTACATTTAAATCTCTGCCTGAGCTTCTTGTGCAGCTGAATACTACAAAGACAAGTATCCTGTGGTAGGTTCCTCTACGTTTCCAGGCCATCATAGCTAAATCTCCTCTGCCTTTGTTTTTTGTTTTTTTTTTCAACCTAGCCATTCGAATTATTAATATATTTCACTGAAGCACTCATCAGTGCCCACAACTTTAACTAAATAAACTTCAGTTCCTTGTAGACATCAGCACCTGTAAAATCTTCATCATGTTTTTGCCTATTATTCATGTTAAACTAGCAGAGTAGCACTGATCATGTAACATGGCTGAAATCTGAACATGGCCACTTCCATTAGAGAGGGTCTTCTCCTTTCTCTGTATTTGATGGATTAAGATAAGAGAGAACCATCATCAAGCCGTTTACATCAAGGTCTCAATCGTGCTGTTTAATGCATACTAATTGCATTCTTGCCTTATGGCAAAATCCCTAAAAGAGAAATCTCTACTTGGCAACTGGGAATAAACGTTTTAAAGACCCCAAACTGCTTGAGAAGGAAAATGACATGCATTTCACAATTAGTTAACAAAGAATGCTTTATACTGCTTTTAATTCTTAAGCAGAGATGTAGCCTGCTATCTTCAGCAGAGTGTAATGACATACTTCTAAGCCATTTGCCAACAGGTAATTTGGCTTAGATGCCCTCAGCTGTCCAGAGCTGTTACTACTACAGAGAAGTCTGAAAATACTAAGCAGATTCTCCAGGCTGGGGACTGCAGTATTAATGAAAGACACCCGTGATTCTGATGTCCTCTGTAAAAGCATGGACAGGAATGTATTGCAGCCCTTAGAGAACATTATCAAATGTTTGAAGTGCCTCAGGGGATCTGAAGCACTAAGTAACACAGCAGAAGCTGTATTTAAAGTGATCGGCACGTAAGACAGGATGAAGCAGTCTTCTGACTTACAACCAAGTCATAAAAATGGGGAAGAGATCCTCAGGTATTTTCTGTCCAGAAGTCAACAGGAGACTATGGAAAACCAGTGAGAGACGTGCTTAAACAGTGTTTGATGCTGAAGTCAAACATGTACTCAAATCATCACAGCATAAGTTCTGGAATATTTAACAGGTGAGCTGGTTTTTGCTTCAGTGTGCATATTTTGGATCCCGAAGGCTTCAACGACTGTCAGCTACAAGATTTCATAAGATGGAGGAATGGATTACCTTCAGAATAGTTACAATACTGTTTCTTTCTTTCTATCCACCTATCTACGCCACAGTAACTCTAGGCTTGCAGGAATTAGTAATCAACAACAACAACAAAACAGAAGAAAAAGATACCTTGTTGCTGTGATGATCAGGTAAGTAAATGACAGATTTTTAGACTGAGATTAAAGCCCTGCAATGTGATATATATATTTTTTTCACACTTGCATGGGCAGAGAATGAAAGGTATCCAATGCCATGGCTTCCAACACTACCTCTTTGCTGCTTACATGTCATCTGATACTGTTGCTTTAATTCACTTTTAGGGTGTAGTTCATCATTTCAGTGGAGTGCACAGAGCTTACAAACTATCGCCTTTTTGTCAGAATAAATCCAAAATGTTTCTGATTTATGAGAGGGTCTTACGGAATTGCATATGGATTAAATCCATACTTTTTCATATGCAGTGACAGTCTGTAAATTACTAGAAGAAAAATCACAGGGTTTGGTGTAACATCATCTTATATCTGTCTCTCTGTAGCAGAGCTGTGATTTTTAGTAAATACTATATTCTCAAAACACGTATATAGAATCAAATTAGTCAGTCTTTCAATAATAATAAAGTCATAAAATCAAAGAGTATACTGAGTTGGAAGGGATCCACAAGGATCATTAAGTCTCCACACAAGACCACCCAAAATCCAAACCCTGCAACTGATAGCCTTGTCCAAACACTCCTTGAACTCCAGCCTGCCCTGGGCAACCCATTCCATGCCCACTGCCCTCTGGTGCAGCCCCTGTCCCTAACCCCCAGCTGCCCTTCCCCTGACACAGCTCCATGCCGTTCCCTCGGACCCTGTCACTGTCACACAGAGCGGAGTTTGTGAGGAGCTGCAGACACAAAAGCACATTTCAGTTCCAATATGACTTATAAACAAATAATCAGAAAATCACAAATTTCTATAAGCACGGGCTTTTAAAGTGCCATTCATCCATGCCTGATAGTACTATCTATCTTTAATAACTGGGGCTACCCACTCTGGGGGAGGTTCTTTGCCTTCTCTTTTGTAAACAGCTTTTATAAGCACTTTTGAAGAAAATGGATAGAAATCATGGTTGGTGTTTGAGCAAGAGAATAGCTGTCTTAATTTTACATTTCCATTGAGCTAGTCACTTAGAGTGAGAAATGTTAGGTCTGTGTCTCCCATCATTACATTGTTTTTTTGTCCTTGCTATTTTTAACAATCAAGCTTTTAATTACTGGGTTGTCATGGGAGGACAGCTTTTCCAGCAGTGGGACTTTCCTGCTGGATGCACAGAGGTTGTGAAGAATTTCAATTAGCCAACCTCTCTTCGTCATTCCCTTCCCAGTACTGCAACAACCGACTCAATCCATTCTTATCACTGTTCTTACTTTCTTACTTAGAATGTCTTTTTCTTAACATCTAACCTGAGTTTTTGTTGATGCTCTCTAATTCATTTGCTTGCTTTTCTACCGGACATAAATAACACTTTCATTTTCTTTTGCCTTTGGTAGGCACTCACTATTTTTTTTTTTTAATTAAGGTTTTGAATCAATAGTTTCAGGATTTGGAGCAAAGATTCAGATAGATTTTTATTTTTTTGACAAACGTAATGTGCCTTTTCTACACTAAACAGCCTTAATTGTTGCTAAGATTTCTCAGAGGGCATATTCTAAAGACCATCTCATTATCTTTTGTGCTGTGTTTTGGGTTCTCTAAAGCATTACTGCAGACTGGTGTAAGCACACTATAGCTGCAACTTTGCCACTACTGAGAAATATAAAGCTGAATGTAACTGCTTTCTCTATCTCAGTATAAGGTTTGCCTAAATGATTCATGTTTTGCCTGTCCTGTTATTGAGTGAATGCTCATTACAGATAAAATATGATTTAAGAAAAATCTTTCTCCTATGTACATTTAAACTACGTTGTTATCCTTCCTTTCACTTTTTTCCTCCAAGCCATTATTTTCTCTCTTTCTGGATCAATTTCAGCTTCCTCTCTTGTGCCTTTCTAGATGTGCACACCAATTCCCTCAAATCCACACAAAATCCTTTGCTAAAGCTGTCTTTCTTGCCTATATTTTCATTGCATTCTCTTCTATCCATCTTCAATCTATCTGCCACCTTCCTTCTCCCAGGCTCAATTTCAGCCTTCTTGGATTGATCTTCAGTATTCCATCACTGACTTTTCCAGCATTACAAGCCTCCAATACCGTTCACGTCAACCTTTATCTGCCCATTTGTCAAACTGTCATGCAAATGTCTACTTAAGCTGCCAAGTAAAACACCAAGAAATCGAGTAGACTAGACTACATGCAAGTTTGGGATCGAAGTTTATTATTTTGGATTCCAAAAGCTAATCAACTGTGGAATTCGATAAATCTGGGCAGAGTGACATACCTTATTTGAAGCAAAACATGCACTTATGCACTGTAAAATGAGAATTCGTTAGCTAGTTTAGCTTTTATTAGTTATCAAGATTGTTTAACCCTGATTAACTCTGATTCTGATTCGATTGTTTATAACTTAGTCAACTTTGAAGCTTCTGATATGGCATGTTACTGGCTGGGCATCTTCTCTCCATTCAGCACCTGTGGAAGATTTCTACCAGCACAGTACAGCTGATCCTGTGACTGGGAGGAACTATTTGATATTTGCTTGGAGGCTTGGCACTTGTGACAATTTAGTGCAATTCAGTCTTGGATATAAGTCACTTCGTATCTACCAGGGTCCTGAGAGTACTAAATGAACTTGATGGCACTGACAAGCCTCATCTGGGGCCTCCATTCTGCAATCTCTGCCTATGGGTTCAAGAGCTCTATTTAAGACTCGGCCCTTTCCTGAACAGTGTTGGAGGACTCTTCACCTCCATCATATGCTTTGCCTAACCACCAGTATGATCTGGACCTGAAACTGCAGGCTGATTTCCTCGCTTGACCCCAGACCTTCCTTGTTTGTAAAGACCTATTCTGTGATCTTAACTCTGACCTGCAGGTTGACAAAATGGCTTGATGTTAGACCTGCCTCATGGCCTTATGATCTGGACTCTTGGTTGGACCATGCTCACGTTGCTTGGGTACTGCTGGACTGGGCCCTGGCTGGTGATGCCCTGTCCTGCCAGCCCCTTGGCTCTTGACTTGCCTTTTCGTAACAAGCAGCACCACTCCTACTACTCCCTGGCAACACGTACATTACTAGTATGCTTAACCATGAGTTTAGCTACTAAGCTACCAGGATACTCCATTCCTTACTGGATATGGGTGAAAGTAAGCAACCCTTGTCTAGTTCTACTGAATAACTGCCCATATTTAATCCTGGGACTTGGAAACTCTGAAGACCTCTTATTCTAACAGCTTCTTCCATTTTGCCTAAAATAAGGCAGCTCAAGCCACCAAAACTGATTGGAAGCCTCAGTTCAGTTCAGCCCTGGGCCTTCAGTCAATGCTTGAAGTATGCTGTAGGAGAGGATGGATATAGATGTGCTGTTGCCAAGCTCAGCCGTGTTCCCAATTGATCTGGACTTCATGCTGTGGACTGAGTTCCTGTCCTGCCCTGGGCTTTGTCTCACCGCTGTAGACTTGGTCTGGTGATCCCTGGCCTGTCTGACTCACATTACTGTCACCAGACCTGACTACGCCTTGCATTTCTGGCTTGCCTGTGATGAAGCAAGTCCAAAATCTCGTTTGGTGATCTGGACTCTTGGCTGACACTGACTACTATGACTGAACCCATTGGTGGCAAGGTTCTTCTCACACCAGCTGTGTCATTATCCCTGCTGCACTCTGACAGTTAGCTCAGATGTTCTCAAACCCTAAGCTGAGTGCAGCAAGGCCTGGTCCATGGCTGTATGGGATCTTGTCCACGTGATTCTGACTTATCAGCCTGACCCTGAGCTTTGATCTCCCCATCATGCTAGCATTTGCCAAGCCCAAGGCTCCTGAGCAAATCCTTCTGCCTGAGACATGGCCTTCAGGGTCCCTGCCACCCTTAGGTCCCCTAGACTGCAGGTCCTTGTCCCTGTCCCAGGTCAGTGTTCATGAAGTAGCCTATAGACAAACCAAACTAAGTCATACTACTTTCTTTCCAAGTCCAGATCTCTGTGAGATGTGAGGATGCACCCTGCTCATGAGGAGAAGCAGCTGCCTGTGCCCTAAGGATACCAATCGCCCTGACCAGTCTCTACCCTCTGCTCAGGGGCTCTACTCTTGCAAGAGCTGTGTTGTAGCAGTACCAGCCTCTGACTCAGCAACAGCCATACCCCTGCTTCCCATCTGGGCTTTGGACCACACTTTTACTCCACACTTGTCTGGTGAACACCAGGCTGTGTCTGACCCCAGATACCATCACCAGGTCTGATCCTCACCCATGGGATGACTTTGACCTTGAACCTGCCTCATCACCATGGGCATGCCCGGTGACAATCAGGCCGTGCCTGACCCAGACTAACATCACTGGACCTGCCCCTGAGACACATTTATGCACTGACCTCAGAGCTGCCTCACTATCAGGGACTTGCATGGACTGGACGTTTGGCTGCCCTGAGTGCTCTCCCAGTGCCTGCCCTACTGATATTACTCAGACTGTGTGCAACATGGACCTCCCTGTCCCTCCACTGGGGAGCAGCCAGCCCTTGCTGCCTTTTGATACTGAGAGCGTGGATTCTACTGGCACTTATTCAGCAAGAGACATGGAGGGGACTGCAACAAGACTGGCAATTATTTCACAGCATAGTGCAATGGTTTTGTCTTTCCTGCTGAAGAGTCTTAAAAAGGTTGAACACAGAATATTGACTATTGGAAGTATATTTGATCTTCAGCCAGGTGTTGAAACATAACAGCCTCTCTGCAGTAATGTTCTGCTTATACACTGATGGTTCACTTTTGTGAAATTGTAAAGAGTGCTGAAAGTAGTTAAAACAGAGACTTTCGTGCTGTGGCAATAACTGTATGCTTTTGAGTACCATTGGCATCAGACTTAATTCTTAGACATTATAATTACCTGTAAGCTCATTCTCTGTGCGTTTGCTCTAACTTTTCTTCCTTATTTAATCTCCATTACAATATTTTGTACTTGAAAAGGAATGTTGTATGAAGGAAGCAGGTGATTCAATTCTGCTCTCTGCTACTGTTAGATAAATTTCACTGATTTTGGTAGAGTTACTAGGATTTGTTTAACTGCAATTAGAACTTAATGCATTTGTTGTTGTTATTATTATTTTAATCTCTGGATATTCTTTCCATACCAACTTTCTTCTCTTAGATGGCAAATTAATGGACGCTGTTGTTCCAGTTTCTATTTCACATTTACACTTCAGAGTCTTTGTGTCATAGTAGCATCTTTATCCTCTTTATCCTATTGTTAGCAAGAAATGTGGGTAAGAAATCAAAAGATGTGCAGTGAACAAAATGCATTTACAGGCCTGGTAGTTAACAAGCCTACTCTTTGAACATACATGTTTGCATTATCATCTTCACTGACAAACAAAAGGAGAAGCATCTCTTTCTTCATATTTCTGTAAGTAAGCTAAATACATGTAAAGAGTTTTAAAATCAAAGAACTGTTGGTGGGAAATAATTTGAGATTTTTTATTTTTATTTTTAATTTATCTAATCTGTGCTCCTTTAGTAGTTTAGTCCCCTATCCAGCCAGCACCGGCTGTAGCAGCTAAAGTAATTCACGTTAAAATGTCACATGAATAGCACAGTTGAGTAACCAGCTGCTGAGACGAAATAGCGAATGAAATGAAATGAAAATGAAAAGAACTAAATCATACCAGACGTATAAACTTTGAGTGATAACATGAATTAATTCAGACCAACATAAGGATTAAAAGTCTGAGAATGAAATACTCTGTGTTTGTGGAATACACATACTATATGCACACCCATATCCTGTGCAGTAGCACACAGTTCCCCACTAAGATACTCTGTCCTTAACAACGATATAGTAATGCTTAGACATTTTTAGTTAGTGCAGCTGAATTTGCTATCTCTGCTACAATTCATAGTCTACTCGCATTCCGTATTTCATACAATCCCTCCTAATTTCAACAGATTTAAAAATTACCAAGCATAAACTTAATGTGTAATATTGGAATCCGAGAATTTTAACTTTTTGCCCTGCTGTTCTTGAGACAGATCTTGCATGCATGAATATAAAAAGACAGAACAGAATTATTCTCAGAGCAGTAATTAATTTGTCAATTTAGTATAGGTTTGATACTGTACTCCATTTGTACTTTCGCTTGTTAATATATACTGCAGTATATATTAACTTGGAGCTCTAGCAGTGGTTTTCAGCATTTTCTATTCATAAATATTGGTTTTGAGTCAGAACTGGCATATTTAAATCATAGCCCTAAGAAAACAACATGAAAAATACATCTTTGTCACCTTTCGTTGAAATCTGGGAGCGCAGGTTTCCTGAGCTTCCTCTTCTGCTCTGTGCTTTTGGCTGCCTACCATCTTCATTACTGCATTTCTCCCGTGCTTTTTTCTGAGGCTTATCACACTTTCCTTGAGAGAACCTTGAGCGGCTTGGAGCTGCACAGTGCAATTCCCACTCTTTTACTTCAAAGACAATTGAGCAAAGGTCATACCAAGCTGTTCTTGTATGACTGTCCCAAGGGAGGCTAAACTTCAGCTCAAGGTAATCTGCTGTGACAAAGCCATTTAGCAGAGGAAGTCCCAGATCCTGCTGGGCTATTTTTCTTTACCAAAGCAAACTGTCTGTCCCCCCCTACCCTCCCTTTTTTTTTCTCCCCTCCCTGCAGCACTTAAATGCTTATTATGTTATGCTCCAGGAAACAGATACCTTCTTGTTATGGTCCAAGATGAATGCCAGGATTGAACAAGCATTCATGAAAAAGGGTTTTGTTTAGTCTGCCCTGTCCCACAGTGGAGCTGCATCAACAAGTACAGTTTGATAAGTTAACTGTATCATTGTGTATCATCTCAGATCATGGCATCACCTGAATGAATAACATTTCACTGTGTGTTTGACAGCTGACAACTGTATTGTTTTATTTTAATCAAAAGAATTAAAATCCAGTCAATTCAGAATTACGAAGAACGTGTAAGAAATCATTTAGATGTATGTGAAATGCAGTGTCACTGTATCTTTATTCAAACTGAACGATTTTGTGATAGCTATTTTATACATTTTATATACACGAGACATCATTTCATTTGGTGCAGTGTATCTGTAGGTCAGACAGGCGTTTTTCATGTAGCTGTCAGTGTTTCATAGAATGGCTTAGGTCGTAAGGGACCTTAAAGATCATCAAGCTTCAGCCCTCCAAATCTACTGGTTCCCAGGGCCGTGCGTTTGCTACAGCTTCACTGGTCCAGTAACCAGCTGTTGCTGAGGGGCGGTCTCTCTGTGCCCAGGGCTGGACTGTTGGGATGGTTGGGGCCACGTCTGGCACTTCTGATGCTGCTGCTATGGTAGCTTTTACAGTTCCATTGAAGACAAGGTGCAGCAGTAACAGACAGTACTATAGCAAGAAGTGGGTAGAAGTGTCAGTGTCTAGTAGTTGCTTTTGTTTTTTTTAAATCCCCCCCCCACCGAAGCAATGGAGTTCTTGTGGAGAAGCAAAACAACTCACAGCTTCAGAAATATCCAAATTCCCCCTACTGGATACTTAAAGCAGTCAGTATAATTCAGGACAAGCAGTACTACCCAAGGGTTCTGTAGCCACCTTCCAGCTGTAAGACCAGCTCCTACCCACTACCAACGTATGTGAAGAGCTGGTGCCATCTGCCTCCCTGACAGGCCATGCACCCTCATTCTGGAGGCAATGCCCATGTGTTTTCACGGGCAGCAAACTCTCCTCAAGTAAATCCTGTAAACAGAAGTGGGTAGTGACGAGCCAACACTGATGTCTGAAAAATATCAAAGCAGAATGAGGGAACAAAACCCACTAGTTTCCCTATGCCATTTTAGAGGAAAGGGCTCAAAGCTTCAGTCACCTCAACCGTGATTTTTAAGAACACTTCCAAACTGTTTTTGAAACATACCCTTCTCCAGACACAGCTTACACCCCTCAGCTGAAGGCTGTGGAGCGTTCCTCACACACACCACTGAAGCTGTCTCTGCGGGATGAGGGTGAGCAGAACACATTCTACCCTCCCATCAGGAGTCAACTAAGGATTCTTTTCCCTGAGCCCTTCGCACACCAGGCCTCTTAAAAAACAACAGGGGTTTGAAGCACTAGGACGGCCCACGGATGCGACGGAGGCCGCTGCATCGCCAGCCGGCGCCCGCCTCTCACGCAGGCGGCAGACACGGCCGCACCCTACGCTCACACAGCCCTCCGCTCACACAGCCTCGCACCGGAAGGCGCTGCGCCCCATCCCGCCCTTCCGGTCCGCGCGCAGCCCCAGCCCCGGGCAGCAACGCAAGTGCCCGCCCCCACCTCAGGGGCGGTAGGGTGGGAGGTGCGTGTGTGTGCGTGGGAAGGGGGCGAGCGGAGCCGCCGCCGCTCCTGATTGGCTGCCGCCCTGGCGGCGGCTCGCGGGACTCCCGTCTCGCGCCACTTTCGCCTTTGGCGCGAGCGGCGCGCGCGCGGGCGCCATGGCTGAGAACGGTGAGGGCCGTGCGGGCGGCTGTGCTGGGCTGTGGGGCGCGCGGCGGGGAGCTCCCACGTTACGGTGGTGGACGGAGGGGGAGGGGGGGAAGCGAGGCCGAGGGGCTCTCCGAGCCCGGTGGGAGGAAGGGACTTCGGGGCGGGGTTCTCAGGAGGTCAGGAGGAGGGGATCACCTCGTGGGGGTCGCTGCGGTGGACGAGGGGGCGAAAGAAGCGGGAGACAGCCGTCAGGTTTGGGCAGAGCGCGGATCTGCCTCGGCGCAGCTGCGCTCCTAAGCGCCGTGGATCCACGTAACGAACATTGCCGCTTTGCAGCGGTACGGGCCTCTTCGCTGCCTGTCTATCCCCTAGTTGTCATGGAGACATGTAAAATACAAGGAACTGGAAGTGCCATGGGAAATGGGGGGGGTCCTTTTCAGATAGAAATGAAATTTGGAAGGCCGGGAGGCAGCTTCCGTGTTATCCCTCCCCATCCCGCTGGACATCCACTGCCATGGAATCTGCTTGCTCTGTGTCTATCTGAGGCCGCGTGCTCCCTCACTCCAGAACTTGCTGTCCATGACATTGTGCCTTTAGCCAGGTGTGAGACATTCGGGTATTGAGACACTGAGGCCCTGGGGCATGTCCAGAGAAGGGCAGCGAGGCCGTGAGGGGTCTGGAGCACATATCCTATGGGGGTGCGGCTGAGGGAGCAGGGATTGTTCAGTTTGGAGAATAAGAGGCTCAGGGGAGACCTCATCACCCTCTGCAACTGCCTGAATGGAGGCTGTGGTGAGGTAGGGGTTGGCCTCCCAGGTAACAGCGATAGGATGAGAGGGAATGGCTGCAAGTTGTGCTCTGATTGGATATGAGGAAGAATTTCTTCTCATAAAGAGTGGTGAGGCAGTGGCACAGGTTGCCCAGGGAGGTGATGGAGTCACCGTCCCTGGAGGTGTTCAGGAACCGTGTGGATGTGGCCCTGAGGGATGTGGTTAGTAGGCGTGGTGTGGTGGACTGACAGTTGGACTTGATAGTTTTAGAGGTCTTCTCCAGCCTTAATGATTATGTGATTTTGCTCAGTAACTACCTGAGTATCCGAAACCAGCTCTTAATGCATCGCAGAACACTGAATACCAGAGATAACAGCAGCTCATTACTAAAATTTCTTCTCTTGTTTTTAATTAATTTCAGCGATGCCTGAGTCTGGGAGCTTTGCCACGTCACGTTCTAGGCGTGAGAGGAAGTCAAAAAGAGGTCAGCAAGAAGCACTGGAACGTCTGAAAAAGGCCAAAGCTGGGGAAAAATTAAAATATGAGGTGAAAATTCCCCCTCTTTTCTCTTTAATAAAAAGTTAATGTGTATGAGCTGAAATGCTTAACTACCCTTTATGCATTTCCCAAAATTACGAGACGCAAAATCTGCCATTCAGCTTACTTTTTTTAATGATGTGTCTATTTTGGAATGTAACTGCCTTTCGTACTGCTTTTGTGTTTTCAATACTGAACTTGAATAATTTCAAGTCAAATATGAGACATCTTTGCTTGGTTGCTCTCCCACAGAGAGCAAAGAAGGAACAGCCTATAAGTATGGTTTAGTTAATGTTATGATAGGAATAAGGTGGTTTTTTTTTTTTTAAACTTCTAATGATTTTAGTCTTCAGATTTCAAAGCTTTATGTGACTGAAATCCACTAATATGGATTGTGTATATTGTAATGTATTGTGGGTGTCCCTGTTCATTGCGGAGGAGCTGGAATAGATGAAGTTTATAGTCCCTTCCAAACCAAATTAATTCTGTTAGTCCACGAATATTGATACTGTTTCCACAAAGAATACAAGATTTAAGTATTCAACTGATATAACTGAAACTTGGTGGTGACATCAAGACTGTCCGATTAATGGTAGTGTTATCAGAAAGTGGCTTCCACGTTGAGGTGGATAAGTCTGAAGAAGTCTGAAATGCATGGATCATTAAGATGCAAATTCACTCTTAGGCACAGAAGAGCATCTTCAGCATGTCAAATCGCCTTCCTTTTCACTGAGCTCACCTTGGTGCCTGAGAGTAAAGCAGAACATCACAGTTTGTAATCGTTAGGATTTATTTACTATTTTATTTCTATGTGGTGTGAAGCGAGCAACGAATTGTGTCAGGTTCAAATGAAATCTCCACTGGTTTTTCAGTAGATTTGGTATAATGCGATAATTTAAAGAATTGGTAAGAGTTCTTTTGTCACTGCCAAAAAAAACCCCCAACAAAACAGAAGTTAAATTGAGTGAATACCTTTGCTTACTAAATGAAAATATTGCATCTGTCCAGGAGGCCATGCAGTTCCCAGGAACTTCTATGTTTGCATTGATAGCCTATATGAATAAGTAACAGAACAGCTAATCATCAGTGTACTTTAACTGTAGGTTGAGGAGTTCGCTGGTGTTTACGATGAAATAGATGAAGAACAGTACTCCAAGATAGTCAGAGAACGTCAGGATGATGACTGGATTGTTGATGATGGTAAGTTAAGGTTCATTTGGAGAGTTATTTCAATTATAGTATTATAACCAGCTGGATTTCATAATGCCTGTGTTTTGAGGTAAGTTATAGTTCAGTGCATTCCTCAAACCATTTTAGTGGATTAAAAAAAAAGGATGAACTTTAATACAGACGTGAGTCTTGCATTGTTCTCATAGTATCGCGTTAAGGTAGTAGTGAACATATTTTTCCACTAATAATTGCTTTTGAAACTATTTCCAGTTGTCAGCGATGTAACTTTAAAAAGAAATCCTGTAACTGGTAATTTCTAATTAAGTAATGATAGTATATTTAGTCTAATAGAAGATGCAGTTGAGAGTGCTATAGATTTTGATGTCTGCATTTGTATCACTTGCTCTATATTAAAGGAAAGAAGAATGTTTATATAACACTGGATTATGAAGATACTTAGAAATATCACAAAAGAGAATTTGAACAGCAAATGTTTAATATTTTGGTTTTGTGCAGATGGGATAGGTTATGTAGAAGATGGACGGGAAATCTTTGATGAAGATCTAGATGATGATGCTCTTGGTTCCAGTAAGAAAGGTAGGATGAGCTAAACCGCCATAGAAGGAAGGTTTTCAGCTGCTTCTCAAATGGGCAACTTCTTGGTGTCAGAATATGGTGAATGTAGCCAAAGGCATGCTATTTGAAGCAATGTAGTTCCATGGCTGTGATCTGAAATGTTTTTAGTCTCTGTGATGCAGAAGGGAGGGATCCACAACCTGATGTCAAATAGCTTCTAACTGCTTTAGTGCTTAAGTCTTCTATGGGATACATATTCAAATCTACAGCAAACTCATCTGGGGAATGTTTTTGGCTTTCAAAGCCAGTGTGTGAGGGATGCATGGTCTCTCACCATTAAAATCCTTACATGCATTTATGGATTTGAGATCAAATGGTTTTGCCATCTTTTATGATTGCGGTGGAGCCTGATGTTGAGAATCCAGGCCTAGTAGCGAACTCTTGGGTACTTCTGACTTCTCTGCAGATTCTATGTAGTGCATCTCGGTCCTCCTTCTGAATTATGGACTTGTATGGATGCAAAGATTATCCCTGACGTGACCAGCAGTGATGTGATGTCGATAGGATTTTGCATACTTTTTGTGCATGACAAAAAACCGGCAGCAAACAAAAGAGTATTAGGCTTCTTTTCAGGCAGCAGTGTAAGGGTGGAAGAAGTGATTACCTCATCTGCCTATTCTTGCCTCTGACTGGACCCTGTAACGTTTGACTTTTTGATGCAGAAGTAACTGATTCTATCTTTTCCTGTAGGAAAAACCGGCAAAATTTCTACAATTGGTAAAAAGAATGTGAAAAAATCTGTGGTAGCAAAGCCAAACACAATTAAATCTATGTTTATTGCCAGTGCTGGGAAGAAAAACACGGACGTAAGTTACTGCGCGGTGAAGTTTAAAGATTTTTTTAACTTTATATTGTTTGAGTGGGGGTGGGGTAAAGGGAAGTTTTATTTCAGTTTCCTGTGTGTAGCTCCTAACAGGAGTTCTTGTGTACAGTGCCTTTCTGAAGTTGTGCATATATGTTTTGTGGAAATCCTTTAGATATTCGGTGCTAATCTCCTGATGGGGTTTGTATGAATAGCTAAGAACTGTTTGGTTCAACTGTTGTCTTGCAGAAAAATGTGGACCTGTCAAAGGATGATTTACTAGGGGATATTCTTCAAGATCTAAATGCTGAAGTAAGTATGTAGGTAAAATCTCTGAGATACTGCCATCCATCTGTTTTTCTTGCCGTGGAACATGCGAAGAAAATAAAATTCTTCCTAAAACCACACCATCTAAGATCGATATCTGCAATAACACATCTGCTTGATATGTTCCTTGTATGTTTGCAATCTGCCTGTTGTCTCTACCACACAGAAGCTAAATGACTATTGATGCGTTAAGCCAAAGCTAGTATCTCCTGGTTAGGGACAGCTTATAGGGTGTGACCTAGAATCTGTGCTAATGCAACTTTCTAGGTTTCAATCAGCTTGGAGTGAAACAGAACTTACGTGCATCTGGACTGTGTGTATCACCATGCTCCGTCAGGTACACTGTGGGGTATTTCCATCTGGCATGTTTGAGTGCATCACAGGAGATGAGAAAGGATTGTTCCGGAATGTGACAGTCTGAACTGTCTGCCACCTCCCTTGAGTGGTGAACCTGATGGTTACGTTCTCTGAACTGTGAGTGCAGGATGGCTGCTACAGCAGCCAAGGTTGGACTGTTTCTAATGAAGCCATTCCTGATCATCACTGAGTTTTCAGTGAGTTGATGCCGCTTAGCGGGATTTCTTAGAGCTGAAGAATTGCTTGCATGTAAACGTGTGAAACTGCTGTTGTGGTGAGAGACTGAATTAAAATGTATTCTATCATTCTAAGTATTTTTACAGAGCAAGGGGGGTTGGAACCTGATGATCCTTGGGGTCCCTTCCAACCTGAGCCACTCTATGATTCCAGTATAAAGTTCTCCTAGCTTTGTGGTCCTGTTGACAATTTTACTCCTCCCTATGGCATCTGGTTGAGAGTTACAGTATCTTAGGCTATCAAAACCCTCAAACCATTCGTCAAATGCATTTTAATGCTGTCAGATTTTGCGGAGCATTTAGTGGGGAAGTAATGCTGATAATTACGCTATAGGTTCTATGTAAGTAATAGCTAGCTATTGTTTTGTCTTTGTTGATTATTTTCTAATATTTTATTTTGTTGTTTTCTGTTGATAAAGATGAGTAAAAAATGTACATACAAATACATTAAGATGTTTTTCACCCTAGTATGACTGCTTAAAAACCAACACACTGAGCACGTGTGAAATGAAGAACATCCCACCAGTTATTCTGATACTCGTATGTTGAAGGCACGGTTGGCTATTGAAATGCCCACTGTTGGAAAACTGTTTTAATTACTTATGACAATATTTCTCTCAAAATTTACCAGAAGAATTTAGTGTCTTTCTTCATGGGCTGATTGCTCAGATAATTTTTTTCTTTGCACGTAGCTGAGTTGTGTATCTGGAAGTTTCTTTGCTTGATGAATGAGAAATATCGGTGGGCTTCTTTCTCACTGATGGAAGATGTTACGAACCAAGGCAAAAGAAAACACTGAACAACCCCTCTTCATTGTGTCTCTGTCTCTTTTCTTTCAATATTCAGACTGTTCAGCTAAGTCCACCACCGATTTTAGTGATGAAAAGGAAAAGATCTGCTGGAATGCCACTGAATCCTTTCTCTGTACGGCCCCAGGCTCCTAAGGTGAAGTAAAAGTTTATTTTCTTTAAAGTTTTCATCAGTAACTGTTAATCTATGTTTTGGTTCATTTGAATACTGATGTCTTTTATTTCTGCTTCTAGAAACTACTTTTCTCATTAACTTCCTAAGCAATATTGCTGTGTAATGGCACACTTCTTTTCCTTCCGTGTTAATGTATGAAGAGTATTACTCTTTTTATGTCTTTAGAGTCGTAGTGTGTGTAACTGTTACAGTTGACAGGTGAAATTGTTTCTGTAAGGTGCATCGCGTGAAGGTGAGCTTCTGCTTCTCTTTTCCCTAAGAGTAGAAAAATCCTTGTGGCAAAGAGAAGATGATGGGAATTAAAGTAAGCAGTAGAAAGTGTCAGTGCTGTGGAAAAGTATAGGAGACTCCTCTTCTGCATAGCTGGAAAACAAATGGGAAACTGAAGCTATGGGTAGAAGTTGAACTTAATGGAAGACTGGGAATGAGAGGAGTAATAGGCTTCTGCTGTGGATGGAAGGCTACTGTTTTGATAAGGGCTGGTAAATGGGAAGGACGTTATAGCTGGAGATACAATGAGATGCTTGCTAGGAGTCTAGAGAGCAAACAGAGTAGATAAATCTGGTTTTCCATTAGAATACAAGCGTGAAAACTTAATATCATACTGAAATCAACTCTCAGAACAGTCACCACTGGCACTTCAACAGTTGTGTTGGAGTGTAGGAGTAATTTAAAAAGTGGGAGATCCAATAAGAGAGGAGATCTGTGTCTATAGGGCAAAAGAGTAGGAAATGAGAGGCAGTTACGGTGATAGATTCCTCTTAGGAGGTGGAGCTGGAAATTTGGACAGAGAAATATAAATAAATAAAATGCTGAATTCTGGTGACCACAACTAAAACAGCTGAGCTAAGATTAAAACCCTAGAAATACTTGTGTGCTACTCTAAATCCTACATCTGTAAGCAATAGGTTTGGGCTCTTGCTGCAGTTTAAAGGCCAGTAAAAACAGAAACCTGTTGTTGGTCATAGTGAAGACCATTTAATAAATATCTATTGGAAGAGGATCTGTAGCTGCTACCATAGTCACGCCCTGTCTGAAATATAAACTCTGTGCATACTATCTTGGAGTTAAGGCTTGCAGGTAATGTTGAAATGCAGTGTATTTGTCTTCCTCGCTCTTTCCATCATGGAGCACAGCTGTCTGGTCCTGTGGAGTGCTTTAGAAAGCTTGAACTCATTACTGATCCAAACAGGTGGAGACTAACACATTGGCCTTCCCTAGTTGTTCCAGGCCCTGTCTCTGCCTGACATATACTGTCGAATACTCGACTGACGCAGGTAGAAATATGTATTTAAGAACGAGGTCATACTATGTGGGAAAATAGTGAAAATAACTAAATGTCAACTGTGGCCTGTTGTAAACTGCTTTTTTTTTAAACTACAGAAGGAGCACATTACAACAGAAATGGTGCTAGGGAATTAAAAGCTTAATCTTGAGGAGTTTTAGCTGTCATGCTGCAGAATACGTGAAGCTTTTCCCGTAGCCCTGGTTACTAGTTCTGCAAATAGCAAGCACTGGATTTTTTATTTTTTTTCATGCTTTTAAAGGAAAATTTTTTAACTCATGTCTAAAATGTCTTTCAGGTAATCACCCCTGTATCAAAGAAAGCTCCTGTTCAACTCAGGAAAGAAGCTCATCCTCCAGCTTCATTTCATCCTAAGCATCCAAATTACACAGCAAAATCTGTCACAGCCTCTGAAGAGAATGAGGATACCAAGTATGTGCAGAAAGCTACAGAAAATGGGAGAGTAGTGAAGACAAAAGAAGAAAAAGCTATTGAAGGTATTGAAAAGAAATCAGAACCTAACTCTGGAAACATGTTAGTGTTAAAACTCTTCAATGTTTACTCTAGTTAGATGTTTAGATAGCTTAAATGTGACATTGTGTTTGTAGATTAGTATTGTGTGTTAACATTCAAGTATATGGTTTGCATGCACAGGTGTAGTCTGCACTGTGTCATTTTAATGATTCAAACCTTTAGTTCTATGTGTATCACTTGCAGATGATGATCAGGGAATGATGGATTTTGATGATGAGGACTTTGATGAACCTATGGAAGCGGAGTTGATGGGAGCTGTACCTGAGACAGCTGAAACCTTGAAAAGAGACAAGGAAGTTGAAAAGAAAGAGATGGAGCAGCTGGAATCTGAGAAGAAAGAGACATCTGCCTTGTAAGAAGCTCTCTTTTTATTCTTTTTAACTCCTCCTAGCAAGTAGCCTTTTCAGTATCTACAAGCCTTAGTATTTGCCTTTGCCTGTAGTATATTTGTGATATAGACAGATGTATGGGAACTGTTGAATCACAGCCTGAACCTCTGATTGACCACCTGAGGTGAGTGCTGAGTCAGCT
>PPHD01007888.1:0-22455 GCA_002909625.1 Bambusicola thoracicus
TCATGAATGTCTGAAAGCTCTTCAGAGCCTTAATACTATAATAACTATTAAAACAAAAAGATTTAAAACCAGAATACAGTAATCGTCTTAATTGCAAAGTTCTTTTCTTCTCCCTTCATCTTATCCTATAAAACAAAACATAAAAGTCATAAAGAACAGAATAAATTAGAGTGTTCATATGCAAAACTTTGGAAATAGCCATGAAAGGAATCTACTTCACTTAAAATGTCTGGCAGCTGTTTTCAGAAGCTGACTCTGTGGTCATTTTGTTTTGGAGTTAGAAGTGCCACCCAAATGATCCTCTCCATTTTCACAGGCAGTTTGTGTCCTTGCATCTCCATTGACTTCTGCATAGACCTTGTTAGCTAAGAAATGGGATTGTGCTGCCAGGAAACTTAAATGTTCTTGTCATCCAGTTGTGTCAAAACAGGTGTGGCTAGATTGTCAGGGTCCTTAAACGTAGAGTTGGATTTCTAAATTAAAGCTTTTAATGATGCTTCTTCCTGAGCAGATAATAACTATAAGGTATGAAATTATTTCAGTAAAGTAGCAATATTGAATTGGTCAGTGACTTCTTTTAAGCATATGTGCAGCCATAGCAGGTCAAGACAGGTGAATATACTAAGGGAAAATGAAAAACTGCCTGGGCAATGGGATATTTTAAGTAAAGTGATGTATATAGCTAGTATCTTGGGGAGATGGGTAATTATCTATAAAGTACAGAAGCCCTTAATTCATTCTCTTGATAACATCTGAAATGAAGAGAAACATTACTTTTTTTTTCTGTAGGAAATGGAAAAAGAAAGACTGGACTGGCACCTGAATTCCCACTGTTTAAATGCTTACAATTGCGAATTTGTTTATTGAAGCGTGTAACTTGACTTACTTGAACCTTTTCTCACTCTTTCTGGGGAAATTTGTTTCTCATAAGTATACCTTAGGATATTCTCTGGTTCTAATGCACCGTTGAGTTCATCTCCTTCAGGCTATTAGTTTCAAGCTGTGAGCACATTCAGACGTGCATTACCATATTGGCCCTGTTCACTTTCCAACTGGAAGATTGCTTTTCATAAAAAGGACAAATTATTACTTCATTTGATATTTTGAGTTGTCTAGTGCTTCGGAAGTGAAGAGTTCATTAAAAAACAAAAAGCATTCAGACAGATCATGACTAAGTGTTTATGAAATGCTAACAATGAATATTGTAATTAAATTATTACATATATGTTTCATCAATTTCAATTCAGATCTCCTCATCCTTATAGAATGCATACCGTAAATGTACTCTTGCAGGTTCTTTGCGTAAATTTGGTAGGAAGTATAGGAAGCTAACACTTAAAAGATATGCCATATCACTTTCAAAATATTTTTAACTGTGGAAACTGAGATTCTGGAATACAACTCTTTATGAGTGATGAATTCTGAGCCAGTTTCAGAGAAGCAATGGAGCTGTGCATGAGATTGTGTATAATGTGCAGATATAAAAAGCTCCTACAGACTCAAAGCTATTATGCTGGCATTTTTTTCCATCTAGGAGTTTTGGGTAAGGTATTGTGCTGTTTAGTTTTTCTCCCATGCACTCAATTTTATTTCTGCTCAATGCACAGAAGAGCTTTTATGAAGTAACAAAAATAAAATACTATCCCATTTCCACTAGCTTCTGTTCCCAGAGATATCTTCAAATGCTTTTGGTAGCACAAGTTAATTGTGCTATTATAATAAGTAGATGTAGTTAGCAGTTTTATCATGGTAAATGTTCCCTGGGCCTCTATTTCCAAAGTAACTTATAGACTGTAGTATTGCAATGCATTAAAATACATCAGGGCATTCAGAATTCTGTATATCTATGGCAAGTAAATATTGCTAATCACTGCAGAACTGAATGTCAGGAAATGTCATTAATCAGCAGCTGCTAAAAGGAAATTTACACAGAGGCAGTAAATGATTTTTTTTTAATGCCAGTTTTAAGAACTGGAGATCTGTGATGTTGTGTTGTAGTTTTTTGTTTGTTAGCTTTGTTCTGTTTTTTTCCTAATTCAGTGTAGGAATTGATTATACCATCTAACTCTTCTTTTGTGGCCAGCATCTATTAACCTTCCGTAATTAATAGGGTTTGATCGGGGTATGTCATAAATGCTAACTGGCTCTGATGTTCCCGTGAACATTTCCTTTTCTTGCTCTGGCATTTATTTATATGAATACACTTGGGGGAGAATAGGCCATGCTTGAATATCAGGCCTTCCGTCAGGTATGTTTATTTTTAAAATAAGGTTCTTCAAACACTGATTTGGCTGCTATGGACCTGTAGTGATCTTTTCTAAACAGGGATATGAGAGCAAAATTAGAAGGTAGCCTGAGAAGTGCCTTCTCATCAACTCTCAGCCCAGATTATTTTTCTTGGAAAAACACAATAACTGCAACTATTTCACCTTTTCCAAAATTTCTGTAGGAGAATGATTACATTTTGAGGATTCAGTCCATCTGCTCCAGCAATGCTGGTCTGCCGTAGTTGCACTGGAACCTTACAGATAGTGCTTGAAAAATAGCAAGGGTGATCAATACAAGAAATGTACACACAATAAAAACATTATGCATGTATCTATATGTAGGTGCAACATCCCTTTAGGCTGATGATTTTGGGAGTGTCTGTGGGAATCTTCACTGGCAGTCCAATAAAAATGTCTGCAAGTCATGACTTCATAATTTCTCTGCTCCAAAATTTCCAGTCACAGTAATTAAGCACTCTCATTTTTTTTTTTACTGAAGAGCTCTAATCTGTTTGTTTTACTGCTGAATCTAGAATAAATGAATTATCATTAACAACATTAACTGCTTCATATTCAGTAAGATCTGTGTCAACTGTCAAAACATAACGAGTGCTCAAGAAAGTAAATGAATAAACCTCTCAACTGGATAGAATTAATGCATATTCATTATCTTTTAAGATGCAGCTCCAAAGGACAATGGATGTTGTTTCTTTTTGTTAGCAAATGCTCATCCAATTTACTTATGTTAGGCAGCAGGGTGCAAATCAGTACAAAGAAGCTGTGCTGCTTTAATTTGAGTTTAGAGCCCTTGCTCACACACCAGCACTGCAACAAACATGGCACAGTGTGCTCCAATGAAATACACAAATTCGGAACCACTCCCCTTCCCAAAATGAAAATGAGGACATGTACAGGAAAATAAAATTCATGCTGACCTGATAGGAATATGGATACTATAAGAGTATGTACACTGTTATGTTCAGTGCATACAAATTAGGACATGCCATGCACATACTTGTATATATGTGTGTACTTTGCAGTTTTTGAAGTAAACTACTTTGATAAATTATGTGTTTGCTTTACTCCACTGCTAGCGCTGGAAGTTATGCTATTAGGGCAATTATCAGTGATTGCATTAAGCACAGAGCATTACTACAGAGAATTAATTGCTGGTTTTCAAAACCACTAGGAAAAAATGTTGTAAAGAAATGGCAATATTTATTTTAATGAATTAACACTTTTCATGTGTATTTATGTATATAGTATTTACACTATAAAATGCTATATGCTATACATCAAGAGGATGTTTAAAACATCAAAAACACAAGCAAAAACAAAAGTCCTGCACTTTAAGAGGAACATAAAATTTCCTGCTGGGGATGTGGAACATGGAATGCCATCTGTATTATATGGCACTGAGAAAACTGATTATGTTTGGACCTCTATTTCATAGCAGATGGGTTCATTAAATTTAATAGCCTCCAGAGCCTTTAGGAACAGTGTTAAAAACATGTGGAACATGCTGAGACACTTCACTTCTCGCCCCACAGTCATTATAACTCTGGCTCAGACTATAAATATTACAGTACTTTATTTCCATTGAAACGGATTACTATTATAATTATTTTTCCTAGTGTACATTTGCATGAGAAATGAAGAATACAAATCCTACTTCTTCAGACTTTGAGATATGTGGTTGATTTCTCTAAATGCATTTTACAGTTCTTTACACTTTGGAGGCTTTAACTTTTGATTTTTCTGCCTCATCAGCAAGCAGCTGTAAAGTCACAACAAAGCTCAGTATTAAGAAGCTCGGCTCCAAATAAGACAAGTATTATATGAAAGCATAGAAAAGAGATCAAAGTAGCACTACATCTTGGCTATTAGCTGTATGTTGGTTCTCTTTTCTAGTATTTTATATGATAGGATAACTGACTTTGGCCTTTGTTCATCTTTTGGCATTAGCGCATTATAGACATTAAATATCCTATTTCAAGATCGGATTTTGCAGTTCCTGCAAAAGAGTTTATTTAAACAGGTTTTTAAAAAATATTCTCAGTATTTGATAGCTAGGGGAATATTTTGGAGCTATTTACTCTGTTATTTTAAATTGCTTCAGATTTACAAATTTTACTATTATAGATATTTAAGGGCTTAGGCAACTGTCTAATCTTTTTCTACCCCTGCATTTAGAAGTTGTAGTGTTTAAACTAATATATATAATACAAAATTTGTAATACTTGTTCATGATTTCTTCTTCCAGGAAGTACGGCAGTGTCACAGTAACCGTATCAGAAATATCAGATCAATCTCCTACAATGCACTTCTAAATAATACTGCTGTTTTCTTTCCTACTGAATGATGTGTCCACCCACAGTATCTTCTGCTACTTTCTAAGATCATTTTTCTTTATTATTTTTGCTGAACATTTTAATGAGCATTTCCCCCTTCACATCACTGACATCAATTTTGCCACTGACCATTGTTGATATGATTGCCACTAACATCCTACTAGGGTAGATGATGTATAATAATAAGGTTAAATGAGGACATCTCCTTATTATAATTTAGGGTCATGCAAAGTATTACGTAAGAGTAATTAATTGTTTAGAAGGAGCAGAGATAGTGGTGTAAAGACACAGTGCAGGTCAACACTATAAGGAATAGCCTATGAGATCTCAAGTGTTAAGGGTAGTAAATGAAAGTATGCATAAATGCATGCTCCAGTCTTTCAGATAAGAGTGTTTTCTTCTACAGGGTTCCCGTAGAAGTGCTGTTTGTCCAAATCTTAAAAATTGTGGAGTTCTTGCTTGTTTTTGATTAAACATTTTTCATGGACTTATGTGGACAGTGCAGTATTTACAGCTCTTAAAATGTTCCAGAGAAGTTACATCTTCAAAGCACATTCTGTAATGAAATTTTGGAAATAAAGAATCAGAACATTTAAATGTGAACATGGTTTTATGTTTTGAGAGCTGTAAAGTGCAAAGATGACATTGCTGTTAATAGTTAAAGGATTTTTTTTTTGTCACTTTTGCTGTAAATATCATGTATCTTGTCCTTCAATTACTTTGCCTGGAATTACTGTTTCTTCTTACAAGAAAATTGATTTTGGTGTATGTTAAAAAGAATCCATAGAATTACATGTATCTGTAGGGTTCACCTGCTGGATGTTCTCTCACCAGTTACTATAGCCTATTTATGGAGAACTGCTCATCTACTGAATGTGATTAACAGGCACATTCATGCCAAAAGGGGTATTGGTCTCATTTGCAGACACCTGCACACTAGAGATAAAGTGGTTTGGGGCCGTTTCCAGCTGTGGTCTACCAATGACATACAGTGCCTCTAGGTGAGGGGACAGAAAATGCTTTTTATTTCCAATGTTTCACAGATAATTTTCTGTTTAATTACGGCAGAAATGGAAATCAAAAGGTGACAAGTCAGTAACTAGAGGGAGAATTTTTTTTCTAGGTCTTCATATGTTATGTTGAATACAACATTTAGGGGGATGTTTCTGTTCCTAATGAATTTGACTACCTAAAAACATGTGCAGCCAAAACTGCCCATCTTTGATCTTAATACCTCTATTGTGAGTGAAATATAACTAATTACAGGGAAATTGTATCTATTAGGTCAGATATATTACCTTTCTTTCCTCTGAGTATATGCCTTCAGTTTTCATGTAATAGATTATCTAAGGTAAGTGATAAAGTAGGAAATCAATGAGTTTAGCATAATGTACTCTGATCTTATGTATACCATTCTTTGACTAACTAGAAGAAAGAGGGCAGTGAAGATGTTATATACTTTCTCTTCACTGCTGGAGTTAAACCTGAACTAATAAGAAAAGTCTCGTTAAATTATTGCTGCCATTTAAGTTTTGCTTTAGTGGCAGAATTCAGTGCATAAATGAAAAGAACAAGAAAGAATAAAAGGAAGTAATCTTCTCTTTTGTCTATTATTCTGCAGATACTGAAGTTGTTATTTATAGCTCCGATATTTTTGTTCAATCAAGAGATTTCATACAACTCATTCATACAGATAATACACTATCTTTGTGAAAGTTATGTTTGCCACAGTCATCATGATTAAGATTTACTTTGAACTTAATAATTTCAGAAGAAACTACTCAGAAATGCATTTCATTCTACAAGGAATAGGATGTTTTCTAATGATGTCCGTGCTGCATGACAGCAAGGTGTTTGACCTTTCTCTCTGTAGTAAGGTTTGACATATAGGACCTTCAATAGCCATTCCATTTAAGGGCTTCTTTTACATAATGTCAATGATTTTTAAATAATTTTTACAATGGAGTTTATTTATTAGCAAAAAATAATATGAGGGGATGTATATTAGAAACAATACACCAATATCAAGGAGCTGCCTTACTTAGTGAAAAAAACGCCTAAACAAAAAGTGCCTAAGTCAGCTGTATCACTTGCATTCCATATGGGCTACATTTTTTGATAATTCCTATTAAATTTACTCTGTACACTCTCCATTTGTGTACCTTAAGTTACAGTGATGTAAACAGAGGACAGATTCAATATATAAAAACTTAGTTAAAGGTTTGGTTTGTTCTTCTGTGGGCTGATGGAATAATTCTAATGGTTTCTTTGTTGGATTAAATCCTTAAAATTCGAGATTTTCTGTGAAGATAAAGTTGTCTTTTTATGGAAAAGATAAATTCAGTTTTCTTCTTTCCATTCCTTTATCTTTTTTTTTTTTTTTTTTTTTGCTACAATTTAGTTAAAGAATATGGACACGCAGCCCATTTTTCAGAAGCTGATTTTGAGGTTTTTGCAGTGTAGCTAACTACAAGGTGGTGATTTGCCACATTTTGGGTCCTGACATGCCTAAATATGCCCTTAGCATTTGCAAACAGTTCTAACTCAGAGATAGCTGAAAGAATTTTGACTCTGTATCTTGTGAGTTCCTCCAGTGAAGGAATGAAGTGGGTTTTTATTTGTTTTTTTGTTTGTTTGTTTTTAACCTTGTAGATGATACAATAAGGGGAAAGCAGCAAAAGACAATGAGAAAATTTGCTGCAGGCTGAAAGCATTCCTTGATCTAGATTTCATAAGCATGGTATTAAATTACGACAAACTGCATATCTGAAATTAACTCAGATCATCTAGAAATTCTGTCATTTTTTTTCTTCTTCCAGTGTAACGGTCCTAACTTTTGGCCATCAGGTCAAGGTGGCCTTTAGGAAGCTTTGAAATTCCAAGTAGTGAAGAGAACAAACAGCTTCTTGCCAAACAAAATAGCATGAGAAATGTAACCCTTTCTACAGATTGAGTGAATCTTTATATAGCCTGATTAATTCAACTTGCAATGTGAAAAGTCCATAAAATGCTCCATGGCTTTCTCAATAAAGTGTAGCTATAAAATCTCAGAGTAAAACTAGAATGGTGAGATACATTACCAGCATTTTGATTAAAAGGATATGGAAACAGTAACTGTTCCTCAGAATGGAGCTAATGAATAGGGAGCAGCATTGATTGGAACGCTTTATCAGTTTATGTCAGCACCAGACAGATCTATGATACCAATCTTCCCACAGCCTGCTAGAGATATATTGTTTTTAAATATCTGTTGATAGATTAGGAGTTAGTATCTAACTAAGAGATTTCATAGTGTTAATTGTGTAATCTGATTGAAAGTTATTATTTTTTTAATTCTTTATTTCATGATATGCTTTTTAAACTAATACTTCTAACAATTAGTGACTTAAACACCTGCTGTCTGATCTCTACTAGCAATTGCTTTGTGCTCATTCATGAAGACCTGAAAACCATGTTTCTGATGTGGAGGCTTACAATGGCCACCTTGCTGCCCCTGAGTTTTAGCAATTGCTGTTTTCTAAATAAGCATTGAACATTTGCTTCTTAAATGTTTGTAGCAAACCTGGACACCTGCATAGAGTATACCACCTTTCCTTACAAAGCAAAAAATCCCATGTACTCATGTATGTGAGTTTCATTCTTGGGTTTCTAAGTGCAGAATTTGTGCATTATTTTTACACACAATTTGTTTCTTGTCATTTGTGTATGCATCCTCTGAAATAGTGCAGATGTTTCTGAAGATTAAAGCAGTTTGTGTTTGCAAGTTGTTAAAAGAGAGAAAAGATTATTCCCTTCATAACGCTGTTTGAAGCTTTTAATTTATTAGCTGTGCAGCTCACGCACTTCCTACTGCTTTCTAGAGCTCTTGATCTGTTTCTGTGGATTTTTTTTTCTCATGAAATGAAACAGTGATAACACTTCAGTGCCTTATTTCTTTCCTTTAAAATGTATCCCCTTTCATTTATCAGCTCAAGTAATCTTTTGAGCATATAGTATGTACCTCATTATGCCCTCCAGCGTACTTCCTCATTCAGAGCTGTTCTGGACCATTGGCTTACTGACATAATCTTCAAGGTATTTTGTGGTAGCTAAATAAAAGTTTGTATAATAGTTTTGTATTTTTAAAAGTGATAACTGTAGAAAAAAGAATGAAGCGTAATACTTTATTGTAATGCATGGTGCCCAACATAGCTATGATTTTTAAGTAAGAGTAAAGGACAGCTTATCACTTGTATCATTTGTGTATCTTTTAGGTAACTAATACGGCAGATTTTTCCCTGTATAAAAATGTTCAATATTTTATTTCTAAGTGAGAATTAGTTCTAGCACTTAGGCCTGTACTGATTCCAGTCTTTGCTTCAGATTTCTAGAATCAGCTAGTAGATTGCCTAACACTTTCATAACAGCAAATGGAACAAAGAGAATCTAAGATAAGGATAATGGAGAGCAAAATAGTGTTAAATGTTAAGTATTGCGAGTAGGTTTAGTCTATGGATTTCAGAGCAAATTTTTTACAGAATACAATTCTTTTAGTATCAATTGAGGCTCTTTTACATAATGATGCATAAATCTTTTAATAGATGAGTTTTACCTTCATACTTGTAGTAACATGACAAATACCTAACAAAATACAACATAACAAAATGTTGTCTTCTGCAGGAAACTGTTTGCTGTTTAGAATCTCTCTCAATTGCATGCTTTGCGTTCCCACTCCAAACTGTACTGATCTTGACATGATGCTCTTTGCATGTAATAAATTCTTATTAAATGCACATGCCACAAGGTTGTATGATAAGCCTCAAGGCTGTACCTGGTACAAATTGTGCATAATGCAAACTTTCAAACTAGATCCTAACACACTTTCATCATGGTATATAGTAAAATACCATTAGTGATAGTAAAATTTCTTCAGTTCTGTTAGATTGTGAATATTAACTTCAGCAAGGGTGAAAAGTAAGAAATTCTGAACATGTCAAGTTTCACTAACTGGTATCTGTAAATGCATGTATTGATTGCAAGAGCAAGGTAAAGTGAGAGAGAGGAAATGCAAGCAGAGTAGTGCTACACCCTCCACTTCTGGTAGAGTAGCTTTCTGAACGCATGAGAAACGGTATGGTATGAAAAAAAGTTGGTAAAAAGAGTGTTTTGGCATAATTCACGCATTCTTCCTACAACTGTTCTCTTTTAAGATATGCTGAGTGATTACAAAGCAGACTATAGAAATATGCCTGTTTTAGAAGTTCAATCCCAATGCAATCACAGTAATATACTAGAAATCATAGACACAATTAGTGAATGTAAGTTTTAGGCGAAATTCTGGCTTTCTTTATGCATTCATTAAGTTAAATACACTTTCATCCTTCCCTAGAAAAGTGGTTATTCTTCAGATGTTGGTTTTGCATTGATATATGGAGCAAATAAGATCTAATACAGAGCAAGATCAAAAGTGTATTGAACTCACTGAGAGATTCTCATTGACTCTGATGGGTATTGGATAAGATCTTTATTTCATTTTGCATTGAGGTCAGAATGGATTTTATGGTGAGAGAAAGAGGATATGTGTCTAGCATCTAAGAGAGTTTGTGATCTAGATTATTTCTGTCATTTCTAGAAGGACTGTCAAAGATGGAAGAGCAAGTATGTGAGAAGAGTTGAATGAATATGTGCATATGAACCGAACTTCTGATGTTGGTTCTTTTCTTCCTTCTCTTTCCCTTTCTATCTCTCCCCTTGGTAATTCAGAAAAAATTTTTACAATACAGTGACCCTTCTTTTGCCTTTTCTTTGAAATACTAGTATGATGTTTTCAGTTCGGATTTTACTACAGTGCAGTTATTATTCTCATGAATGTCTAGTATGAACATCTATTACTTACTAGTGAAAAGTAGTAAAATAGATCTCACTCTGTTTAAACACATGCACAAATCCAAAAAAATTTTAGTTTTTCTTAATGGTGTTTGAAATTAATCTTATTTCATGAATTTGTTCTGTTTCATCAATCTTAAGCTGCATGGCTTATTTGTACAATCAGTACATATTTTTTTTTAATGATTATAATTTCTAACTAAACTCTGAATTTAAACAGATCACTTTTAGTAGTTTTAATACAGTCTTTATGTAAATATTTTGTATCTATTAGGAAAGCGTGAACTTAATTTATGCAATTAAAAGAATCATGGGCATAGAATCATGGAAGAGTTGAGTCTGGAAGGACTCCCTTGAGATTGCTTAGTACAGTAGTGTCCTTGATCTGATTCAGGTTGCCCTGAACTCTGTCCAATTGAGTTTTGAATATCTCCAACAATGGAGACTGCAACCTCCAGTGTTTAATCAATCGCTACAGTGAAAAAGTAGGAATATTCCTCCAAATATGGAGGGTTTTTAATTCAGCTTCAACACAAAGTGAAGAGAGCAGTTATAGACAGGTGCAACTTAAACATGTTAGCATTTGAGCATATTTAAATATGGTTTTTGTTAATGATTCTCTTTTTAGAAGTAAGATTGATAGACAGTGGATTAGAAAATGTTAGAAAATATTTACATTTTACGATTGTATTTCAGAAAATGCTTTAAGTCTTTGAAGGGTAGCACCATTTTTTACAAATATTTTGGGTATGTATGTAATTTTTTAGTGTTCTACTATTTGTTAATTACAGTCTGATATTTAATTCTAGTCTGAAAGATATACTGTTTTCTCTTTTGCATATTCACAAGAGCTAGCATCTTTTCTTTCTGTCTTTATAGAATTATTGGTAAAGAAAGAGCTAGGATGATAGTTTTCATCTGTATTTTATGACTCTCTTCTCCATAGCAACATTACACTTCCTCTGACTGGAATACTTTGTATTCAGTGCAGTCTATCCTTGACTGAACTGCTGTAGTTACTGCAGAATATGTGATGGCATAGTAAAACAATTATGTGAACTGGAGGAAGATTTGTTATTGAATCCCTTGAAATATCAAATGCGTTTTCCTTACCCATGTTGGCCCAGTAAGCTGCAGGTTATCATCACTCTTAGTACTTATACTGAAGTCTTAACATCAGAAACATCTCAGTAGGAGGCTGAATTTTATTTGTTCCTCCATGCACATAATTATCTCCGATGCCACTCGTTCTTACAGGCACACAGAAGAGATTAAATGCATGGATTGTAAAAGAAAAATTGCTGAAACTGCAAGATTTAAATGCTGTATCTGATGGCAAGTAGAATCACTGAATCATATTTAAAGTAGAAAAGCAACATTTTCTGCTAAAATCTGAAAGAGTTTGAATTCTTTCTCTCTGTGCTCCCCCATTTTTACCATTTTAGGTAAGATCTGTGGAAGCCTACCTAGCAATACAGGACATGCATTGCATCTCTTTTTGCAAATGTGTAAACTGCTATTCACTCCTACGTTGTGTGAGGCCATAAAACATAGCCCATATTATAAAGTTTCTGGCACATATATGCACTGTCATCTGTTTTTGTCTTGACCTTCTCTGATGAGCTTCACCGGAGTTTCTTTTTTTCTTTGGTGTTAACTATAGTACCTACATGCTTACCACAATATTTCACTTTCCTGGAAAGCTATTTCTAAAAAGTTAAAGTTCTGATGGGCACATTCAATGTTAAATTCAGAGTCAGTATGTGAAATGTATAGAATGAGTCAGAATGCTGTTGTCAAAGTGTCATAAATTTAGCTATCTTTTGAATGGTCTGAAAGACTTCACTGATTATCACACTTCCGGTAACTGATTCATTATTATTTCAATGTATTTTCTGTGGACTGTGTCAAAAATAACAAGGAGAAATCACATAAATGAAAAAAAAAAAAAAAAAAAGTAAGTAAAATGAACAAATGTATGCAACTGAATTTACAGAAAACTTTCATTAAGTAAACATTAATTGATCTCATACAGTTTTAGACTGGATATTAAGAGGAGGATATTGAGGATATTAAAATTCGCAATCAGTCAACATCTTTACTAATTGAAGTAAAACATTCTTAATTCTAAATCCTTCATTGACCATGTAGCAATCTGAAAAAAATATATATAAATACTGCAGACACATTATCTCTTTCACTGGTTTGACCAGTCAGACTTGCTTTCATTTTTTTTTTTTATTCTTTAAATAGAAGAGCATAGACCAAATAGAATTTAGAATCAAAGCAATGAAAGTAGAAACCTTTGGTGAAGTGGTGGATCTGGACAGATTACCCACTGAGTCTTTGAACTCATTTTTCAGAATGACTGACAGCTTGCTGTTTAATGCATTTGATAACATTTTCACTTTCTGCTTTGTTGCCCATGTTGATGAAGGATGCATAGTAACCCAAAAGTGAAGATCCTAATGGTGTATGAGTTTTAAATGTGCTTTTTACTTGGAAACACATGTAAGCATTAGTCTGGTTCAGGTTATGGCCACATAAATACCTAGTTACAAACTGATACACTGAAAGAATATTAGACTAATAGAAGCCATTCCGCAATAGAAAACATGAGTAAGCATAGGAGTCTGCAGTGTACCTGGCTGAAATCTCAAGCATTTTAAATGATTTCACTCATTAGAGAAGCCTTCCATAAAGTAAAAACAGTAATATGTATTTTGGGTATTAATTAGCTTTTGAGATCAATGTTGTGTGATGGATTACTCTACCTACAAAAACCTTCAGTTGTAAAGTCAGTGAATATGTCCACACTAGAAATACCTAATTCATTTCATTTTTCACATGAGTACACCTGAGTTGAAAATACATATAGCAGTTTAATTAAGAGAAAATCTATTTGACTATTCTTAAATATTACCTTAAAATATTGATAAACTTTTGGGATCAATGTAAAAACCAATCTGTTTTGCAATTGCAAATGTCATCTGATCTGAGGAATAGTTGACCTTTAATGCTCCTTAGCCTATCTTGACTTGTTTTATCACTTTAGTAATGCCTGTGATTTTTCATTTTTTTTTCATAATACCAAATGCATTTCCATGAAGGACTCAAAACAATACTGGACTATTTGCAAACATGGGAAGTGTGACACTATGTGCAGTAGTGGTATAGAAAGCCTCGAACAATTACTTGTTCCGTTACCTTGTGACAGGACCCTAAGATGATATGAATTTAGAGGTGGAATTCTCACTGTCTTCTTGGAATATCAAGGGTTTGAGGCCTCTGAGGGGGATATTTTTGTAGTATAAAATAGTATATGAAAAATTATTTGGTTAAAAAAAAAAGGGAGGGGGGCTTCTGGGAAAGGTAGATTGAAATGAAAGGGTCTGAAGGCAAATCCCCCTCCCTTTCCTTCACTGTGTTCTTGCAAGGTCCTGTGCACTAAGCTTGCTCTTTATCAGTTTTTTTGTTCTTTTTGGTTTCAGCAAGATTTACAGAGTTCCATCGGGATTGTTAACAAAGTCTGTTTCTCTGTTTAAAAATCCTCTCAGGTTTTTCCTGGTACTTCTGTGTCTGCAGGCTCCTGACCCTGCCACACCTGTATTAGGAGTATGGTAAACTTCTCCATCCCACACCCACCAGAAGACAGTAAATGGCCATACTTCTTCCTTGCACTTCAGTCACAGTCATTTTAACAAAACTAGGAGCAAGTCAAACATATGTGCCTGATCACGTGTCTTCTTGTATTGTAGATCATCAGAAAGAGGAAGAGGCACTAACAGAAAAACACATAGAAACTGTGAGCACTTCGGCATAGTTGTGCCTGATAAAGCTCCCAAAGTGACATAGTTTACCATAGATGCAAGTAGAATAAAAAGTTCTGAGGAGTTTTTTAAAGGATCAGGAAAAAAGTGCCTCATGGCAGGGTATAAGGCAAACCCCAGGAAGCAGAGGTACCCACTGGGTTTTGCACAGACAGGCAATTTTTAGACTATGCAATAAAGGGACAGACCAGAGAGCTATTACTGTTATTGTTAGGAAAATTATTTGTTTCCTGTGGCCTCCCAGAAGGGGTAATGTCAGACAAACCTCCATGGTTTATTTCAAAGGAATTTGTAGCAATTATGAAAGTGAATTGTTGGCATATAGATCTTGTAACAGCCAAATTTCAAATAAAAAATAGAATTAACATTTATCTGGCTCTAGCAAAGACAGATTTTTGGAGGAAAAGATTGTGAACCTGGATTCCGAAACTTAGATGAAAAGTGATGAGAATCCTCATCCAGAATAAAAAGTCTAGTGGAATGTAAATCTAATCTGCTGTCCCTATTACTCTTAACAAGGCTTTGATGACTAATCTTTCAGAGCAAAGGAATATTCTTGATTTTTGTAAAAGGCTGTAAAATGGGATTGGTGTACTCTATTCAGGAACAAATAGCATGGAGCTCTGTTTTATCAACTCTTACTGATGTTTTCATGAGAGTAATCTCAGTAAAGGCAAGAGGAGTAATATCTTAAATGAAAGTATGTAGCATCTAGTTTATGTAGTAATTATCAATAGGAAATCCATCATCACTTGTATTTCATCTGACTGTGACAGGCAAATGGTAAAACCTGCCCAAACCATATGTACCTGAAGAGATGTGCTCAAATAGGAGTAAATTCAAGTTCTGAAAATGATCTATAAAAATTGTGTCAATCAGTACTAGTATTTGTGTGAGGATTCAACTTATGTTTGAAGTCATATCAGAGCATTGCATATGTGCATACGTTTGTGGTTCGTATTTTTGATGAGGTTATTGATTTCTCACTTGAGATCCTGAAGGTCTTTTGGCATTTGATGTTAACTCACCTGCCTGTTCCATGTTCAGGTGATGCCTGTAAAGAAACAATTTGTTGTGGGAAAATGGAAATTTTTGAGGTGGATTTAGCACAGGCTAAATTGCTGTGTGTAGTGAAATACTCTGAGACTAAAAATAAGAGGAGGAGAATTTTGAAAAAATAAAAGCATATTGTGATGATGATAGTTTATTTTTCTAAGTTCTTCTCCATTATCTGCAATGAACTTAAGTGGAAACAGAACTCATTTTCAACTGATAAATAAGGTGTTTGGATGTAATAAAGTCTAATGCCTGCTCTCCATACCTTTTTATGTGAGTTGCTTTTGTAAATACTTTGCATGCAACCAGTGATGGGGTAATCTTGCTTAAGAACATGTGTCATGTGAATAGTCATATATGCATAAACATCTTGTGTTTGCATATATGTGTGTCTAATCATACTTGTTACATTACAGACATGTTCTTCTATGCATATGTTGTTGTATTGTATGCACATATGTTAGAATGTTTGCATAAACAGACACTACTATCATTTTATTTTTCTTTCCTGTGAATTCAGCCTTTAGTGCATCAAACTTCTCCTAATGTCCACTTCATTCTTAATAACTATAGATTTAGATCCTTACAAACAAAGAATGACTGGTTTTAAACTGAAACTATCTTTATGTTGAATTATATTTGTGTACAGCAAGATGAAACTACTTCATAGATCAAGTGTGATACCATATCCAGCAAAAAAATAATCCATTTCTTAGTAGCATGGTATTTAACAAGTTGCATGGTGCTTTTGTGATACCTAGCAGAGAAGCTGTCAAATAATGAACTAAGGTAGTATAAGCCCTCATTGTAAAGTTAGTTTCCTTGGATTCTTTTTTTTATACTTTGTTTTTATTCCATTTGTGGTTTTATGAATACAACAGCTGAAGTAGCTGTGCAAATTTATTTAATGTATAATGATTGCTTGTTCTGTTTTGTTGTTTTCCAGCTCCCTCAGGCTCAAAAGGTAAAATATTTTACTCAGATCTTAGTTATTCAAAGTAATCACCAGTCCTTCATGTTTCCATGGTGTCGTGAGTATGGTACAGTAGTGATCAGTGAAACAGTTCACTGTATTGGGGCTCTGGACATCAAAGCAATGCACTGTGGCCGACTAAGAGCGGCTCTTCAAACATATGAGCTATTTGAACGCAATAGGCATATAGTGGCCTACAACTTGAAAACAGCAGGGAAGTTATTTTATCAACAATTTGAAGTAATAATGAGAAGAAGAAAAAAACCTCACCCCATTACTGTATGTGAAACATCTCTAGATCTTTTTAATTTCTGTTGTAGAGACAGCATAACCTATGTTATAGCTGGTACCCTTTCACTGCTCCCCACTGTATCTATCAACGCCTCTTTGAATACATCTGACATTTGACTTCTCTAATAGGTTGCAAGCAGTTTTTATATAATATGCTTTTTAAACAACTTCTGCATCAATATGGTATGTTACCAGTCACCTCTGCACATCATGAAAGCACAATGGTTGTGGCAAAATCTAAGAAATTGCTTGGTGCTTGCTCCCTCATTCTTGTATATTTCACAAATATAATCAAAACTTCTAGAAAACAGAAAACTTAGATGCTGTTTTGTGCGTTATGATTTGAAGCGCTGAAATGAAAAAATTAATTGAATATATTGGGGAATAGCACCACCTACTTATTCAATTAATTCTCATTCTAGATAAAGCACTTTTAATATGGAATGTCATAGAAATTTAAATGCATTATTTTTAACAGCCTGGGAATGATGATAGAAGTTGAATTTTTAATGAAAGCTATAGATCACCTGATTATCAGTGGCAGTGGATAGCTTTTTTTTTTTTTTTCTTTTCAAAACTTTAGAACGGTTCATTAGTGTATGCAATGCACTTTTCAGTTTAAAAAGCAAGAAATCTGAGCATGGAAACTTGTAGCTTTGTAGTGCCATGTATGTTGGAGATTTTCTTGCTCATGGATCTCAGAAAAACCTGTTTTAAAACTGTAGGTAGTGTGATAGTCTATCACACTGGACTTTGTCCATAGTTTGTTCTTGCGTGCTCTGGGGCCCAGCAAATGTGACATTATGGTAACAAAAGTTGTTGCTGCTGTTATTTTTTCCTCTGGAAAAAGATAGATTAAAATTATTTTGTTTACAGCTTCCTGGACAAATACAAGCGCTAAAAGACTGGCTAACTTTGACTTATTCATGTTAACCTACTTGTTTATGCCAAATGCTTCTCCTAACAGTTTGCAGAAAGAAGAAACAGGGTGAGATTAAAATATGCTGATGGGGAAATTTATATCAGGCTGCTTACCGGTGTCACGTGATACTTACTGTATTTTAGATTGTAATATATACATCAATATTCTGATACAAATTATTCAAGTTCTAGATTACAAAAAGATAAAAAAAAAAAAAGCTTTCGTGGAGGGTCATGAACACCAATTTTCAGTGTGTTACCCTAGAGCAAATCAGTGCAATGCTATAGCCACATATATGTGTTTGCTATAATGTATACCTTCATGTAGAGAAAGAGGAGAGAGATGGAAAGAAATAAATGAATGGAGGGGGACAGATAGAAGTAGTCTCTGAGGTCTTTTGATAACTTCAGGGGTAAGAACAAACCTTTTCTTAAAAATAGTGTGCTGGATGTATAAAGATAGTAGACTTTGAGGGAGGAAATGCTGATTGTTATTTCTTACTGACTGGTTTACCTTGCTACTAGCAGGTTGATTTTTATGTGGCCACTTTATACGTGATTATGAAAACTTTTCTACTCCAGGAGTTTTTTCCCAGTCTCTCAACCTTACCTTATTTGAATCTGTTTTTTCTCTTGGATTCCCTTGCAGAGCATCTCAGTGGCAGTGTGCTAATGAAAACCAATGTTTAAACTCAAAACCTAAATTCACTCCTCCCTGCTCTTGAACAAACTAAACCTGAGCAAATGCTTTATAGCTGTATTTTTCTCATATCCCTGTCCGAGTTTATTATGACACCGTTCAAACCTTAAAATTCAGTTGAGTGCATTGAGATTGCCAGATATAGAGGCTTGCTGTTCAGTCTTAAACTGGTCAAGAGTTTGCCACAACTATACATGAAGCAACGAAAAGTCTAATTGTCAGTTATTAGAAGCCAAAATTTTCTCCCATTATGTGCCACACAAAAATATTGCTTAATATCCAAGTTTTCTTCATACAAGCCAGAATGTGGCAAACACCTCCCAAACCAAAGAATCTCTATTTGCCTATCTGTAAGCTGAAGGAAAGCAACATAGGACTGATATACATTTGCCTGTATGAATGGCTTAGTCACTAGTGTACATGTTTTGCCATATGGTGTCTGAACTTGCACTGTATTTTTGTTGGATTCTGTGTATCATCTTGCAAATGTTTTCTCTATAAACATTTCAAACAGTCATGTCTCTCTAAACATATTCACTTTAATCTTTTAGTGATCTGAAAGAAAAATGTGTCATTCCAAGTTTACCTTTACTATTTTATATCCATTGTAAATACTTGGTCATCTCGATGAAATGTTATGTCTTTTATACGAAACACTTGGATACAGTCTTCTCAGTGTTTAATCAATGTTCTGCGGTAATTAGCTATCAGTTTTGAAGACCATAGGTTCTAGTCTGTCTTTGACAGTTAAACAACGAATTGTTGAATTGCAGATTTGGAGTGCAGATGTAATGAGGTATGAGTTTAAGTTGGATGTCTGTTGAAGCACGATATTTACCTGAAAGGAGCTTTGTAGTATTCCCTATAATTAAAATAGATAATGCTGCAAATTAAAAATATTAAAATTACTAATAATGATAATATTAAAAAGTCCACCATAATTTCAGGTGACAAAGGTGCTGATTTAATATATCATGTAGCTTTCATAAGAAAATATGTCTAGGAATACCCAGTAAGTCTAAAGAAGCACTATCCAGACAAATTAACGTGAATATCTTATGTCATCTACATTGTTTCTCTGCATCTTTCTAGATAATCATCCTACATGACTGTGAAAATGAAAATAATAATAATGAACTCATAACTTGAATGTTAGCAATTTTCTGACTTTTTCACTTTGGCTTCCAAAATGACCTTTATTATTGAAACACATTTGAAAAGCAGTTTTTGTATCCATGGATGAACAAAAGCTATTCCTTTTTAATAGCTCAAAAAGGTGTTTGGTTTCCTAGCAGGAAAGCTTTCCGTGCTTTCTTGAACAAACACAGCGGGATTCAAATCTGTTGTCCTTCTCCTGCTGTGATGTTTTGTTCTACTTAGTTTGTATGAACAGGTAGAATTGAATAAATTAGGCGCATAAATCAGAAGCAGATAGTTGTGTTTAGGAACATAGAAACTTTTTTTTGATGGTTCTCTTATGAATAGAAATGTATTTCCTCCGTATAGAAATGTTTTGATGATGTTTGTTGCCCAAAAGTTCCTGACAGCTTTCTTCTCTCTTTCTGTGTTATCCCTTAACTTCTGTAAGTAGTGCTTTGCCCGCCTTTTATCTTGATGCTATCATCTTTCAGCCATTTGGAAACATCATTTATCATTCCCTGCATCATTTACCTTCCTATACTTTGAAGTGTTGAATTGACTGTCACTGGGAATAGAAAACAAAAAATTTGCAAAGCTGCTGTTTCACTGAAGTGCATGGCTAGTAATTTTAGCATTTTTATAAATTTATAGATGCCAAATTGAATCTAATGAGATATAAACTAATCAGGTAGTAAACATTTTGACCCAGATTTATTATTCCTTTGTTTTTGTTTCCAGATGAGGTGTTATTTTCTTTCAGTTTTATAATTTATGTAAGGTTGAGTGACCCATTCAGAAAACGGGTTTAAGATTTCTGCATACCTGTTAAACAGGATCTTAAATTTAGTCTGCAGGTGTTTTCCTCACACTCCTCAACAAGTGACTTGGTATTTAACAGCACTGAGTAAACATTTTGCCATTTTTAACTGAGTAAGCATTTTAAACTGGTGGTTTTTTGGTGTTTCACTTCTGTGTGGCTAAACATAGAAATATCCCTGCCACTTTTAACACTCACACAGCTTCCTATATGGTCCCAAGCCATAATTTATATCTAAGCTAAAATAATAGCTATTTTTCATTCCGGTAGTCTACATATAACCATTAAATGGTCAAATTGCAATTATCTGATGCTACTAGCCTGTCTCATGACTGCTCAGAGCACAGAAGGTACAGTAGTCTGAGGGGAAGACGACACCATGTGAAACAAGAATGTCCTGGGTGGGGAAAGGAAGAAGAGGGATGGACTGGGAATGTGATAGGGTTATTCAAGGTACTGAAATAATAATAATAATAATAATAATATAAAGCCTCAGCATGAAACTCGTATTTCAAGTGCATCTCTATGGAACTGCTGCCTGCTATGGATAAAGTTTCAGTACTGTGGCAGTCAGTTTCAATGTTGACGCTTTGTCAGAGAGTTTTCAGTGTTCCCATGCCCCAAATTTTCACCCCATTTCAGTCCCTTTGAATGTAGCAGTGTTCTTCCTCACTTTTCAGCCTTTGCATGGGGCCTATGGCTGTGTAGGCCAACAGACCTTCACTTTGACCCATTTCTTTGCCCTATTCCCTTAAGTCCTATTTCCTTTCAGGCCCACTGAGCAATGCTTCCTAGGTCAGTATAGCTACACAGCTCTCCTCAAATACTCGCTCAAATGCCTCTGTTCAGCCTCCTAAGCTTGCTTCTTCATATAGTTTTGTTTGTTTTTTTTTAATTCTGAATTTTAACTCTAAATTTAAAAACTGCCCTGAAAATAGGACAGCCTGTGGAGGTTTTTCTGCATTTCAGGCACTGTGAGTCATTTGAGTTTTGTGGAAATCAAAGCTTCTGTTGTGGGATGGTCAATAATCTAGGCGGAATGACACAGATTTAGGGAGATTAGAAATCAAAAGAATATTATTGGAGTTACAATTAATCTACAAAGAAATTTGGTCATTGTTGTGGTTATTTGGTATCAGAATTGGTGAGATATATGGTGAGATATATCTAAAATACAAAATCTAAACTCTGAAAGATACCAAACAACTACAAGTTTACAAACTTAGATTTTGTTTCCTTTCTGTGGATAACCATGTTTCAAAAACTAGCAACAAAATGAAGAATTGCTCTTTCAAAGTAATTTAAAAAAAATAATTTATGTATTGTTTATTTGGCATTTTTTATTTAGCAGTAACAATTAGGGAATACTCATATTTAACAGGATTTTAAAATGTCACTGAAGAACCAGCTAAAGTGAAACAATGCTGCATATTTTCTTTGAAGGATCAAAAATAATATCTAAAAAGGGATATGGGCTTTGGTACTTCTGTCTCAGGAGACAGTGAGTGCTTCCTCACTAGCAGAGCCTGGCTTCATTATAATTATTGCACAATATATAAACACAAAATAACAGTAATAGATAGGAACAATACTGACATTGTCTTAGAAAATCTGGGCAACTTGCTGTAACTCCTCTTGCCTAAATGGGAGATGCTGATTACAGCACTCATTACACGCAGGTCTCAATCAAAATGCAACAGTCAGAAAATGGCAAGAAGAAAGTGAACTGAACATTAGGTGGCTTCTTTTGTTCTCTAAACGACCACTCTGTTTTATGGGGCAGCCTATTTCTCCATATTTTTTTTTCTCCATGCTTGCAAATTATGGAAAAACTTTCTTGAAGAAAATGTCTGTGGAATTCCTGTGTGATAAGGTAAACCTGGGGGTTTGTTTTGTAATATTTAAGGCCCATGTAAACACACTAAATCGGTCTCTGGAAAAGCAGAAACTCCCTTCTATTCAATGGGAAATAAATATCTAACAGATTAAGGGGCATTTGAAAGGACAAGTATACTTAGTGCCATGCTGCACATAATCAGAGCTTTTGCATTAAGCATGAAGATGACTCCACTCTCCTAGAGTTATTAAATAACCACTTGAAGGCGATCAAGATGTAGTAACTGATGTGCTGCTAAGTAAGAGCTGGGGATTGATATCAGCCAGAATCTGGGTGTGTTAACTAATGTGGTGTCCCAGGTAAAGAATAACTCAGGCACTTGCTAGGCATTGAAGGAACAGAAAGAG
>PPHD01007889.1:0-22454 GCA_002909625.1 Bambusicola thoracicus
CCCAGCCATGCCCAACACCTCCAGCCAACTGCCCAGGCCATGGCCAACACCACCAGCCATCCAGCCTGGCCACGCTCAACGCCACCAGCCAACCGCCCAGCTATGACCAACGCCTCCAGTCAACCACCCAGCCATGGCCAACACCACCAATCAATCACCCAGCCCATACTCAGTGCCACCAGTCAACCACCTAGGCTACGCCCAATGCGCAGAGCAGTTCCAACTCCAGATCCACACATTCTTCTCTGTCTCTCGACAGACGGCAGGCAAGCGGACAATACGTCTTGTATGTTACAACCTACAAATCTTGCACAGAAAACATTCCAAAATGCAATTAGCCTGAAACCAGCAGATTTTCATTCTGTGTCTCTGCCAACGTGAAGTCATTTTTACCGTACTGCTGACGGAGGTGGCAGGTTTTTCATGGCATTCTTCAGCGTTGGCAAGGGAATTTATCTGTTTGTAATATCCCTCCCCACCAAGAGAGTTTCTTTCAAAGACCCTGGCTATTCACACTGATAAATTCCCCCTGTGTACACTCAGTAACTGTAAAACCCAGTCCACAACACCAATACCAGCTGTGGGACTGGCTGCAAACATCCCACTGATGCAGGTATTTTGCAAGTCGTGGATGGGGAGTGAGAAAAAAATAGAAGAATGAAAGAAATACTTTGTATTTCTCGAACATACAAACACATTTTAGTGAATAAAGTCATCCCTGGGCAACAGTTCAGTCAACCAAAAATAGGACAGATGTGTTTGTCTGCAAGTCACCATCACAACGCAGCTCACATTTCTCATGCATGACAGAAGTTCTCATGTGGTTCTTGCATTTTCAGCCCAGCCTCCAGCACGCAGATGGGCAGATCTCAAAGCCGGGCACTCATCACATAGATTGCAGGAATTCCAGCGGGTGCTGATGGAGACAGTGCCATCAGCACCCCATGGACAGCCTCAGTCACTCACATTTCTTAGATAAGGAAGGAGTGTCAGCCTTTCAACAGCCGTAAATTGATATGGAGGATTGAAGAAAAATATCTTTACATGCAACGGTTGAATATATATTAAGATATATAGCACTCTTCCTGTATTTGGCAAGTTTGTCCAAGAAATAATGTGAATATCATCATTATCTGCTTTGCTTGCACATATAAGAGTGCTAGATCTGTCAGCTCACTCAGCAGCTGGATGCCCTATGGAAGGAGATAGTCTCCCAGAAGGATATGCCACCAACACAGACTGAGTTTTTACATGGGCAGATAGTGATAGGACAAGGGGGAATGGCTTTTAAATTAAAGAGAGAGATTTAAGTTAGATATTAGGGGGGAATGCTTTACAAAGAGAGCAAGTGAGGCCCTGGCACTGCTGCTCAAAGTTACAGGCACTCCATTCCTGGAGGTGCCCAAGGCCATGGATGGGGCCCTGGGCAGCCTGAGCTGCGCTTCCTGCTTTTATTTCCAGCTTCCATTTGTTTTTCTGTCCTTGCCCCTGCTTCCAACCTTTGCACTGCAGTTTTACCCACAAGTGTAATTAAACACGGTTGTGTTATTATTACCTCTTAAAGGTTAAAGACAGAGTGCAGCCAGGTAGCTTAACAGCCACTAAAGCAGCCACGTCCCTCATATTTTGCTCTTGTAATCCAATTATCCCTTACCGTCGTTATTTATAGTTTGCAATAAAAACCGAAAGCACATCCTAACTAGCTCAATGAGGATTAATTAACCTCACACCCTAACCGAGCATCCTGCACGCCAGGCTTCAAGTGAACCACTGCCAGACTCAGCTCTGCCCATCAGCACTAAAAATGCTCCGTAAAAAATAATCCCCAATAATTCTCTCCAGCTGCGTGAGCAAAACCCTGGAGAGGACATGGATCCCTTCAGGAAGGGCAGTGTGAAGATTTGAGCCTGAAGGCCAAACTCAGCCACGCACCACATCCCAGCTCCAGGCTATTTCACTGTGCTTGGGCTCTCCTCCTTAACAAGTGGCATTTAACCTCGCCTCTGTGCCCCAAAAACAGCTATTTGTAGGGAAAACAACAAAATGCTCCTTTACTTCTAGCTTCCTTTGCAGGGATTTCTATTACTCAGAAGAATCTGAGAGGAATTCAATTACATCACATTTCCCAGGAGAGAACGCTCTGTTATTTGCTTCAGATTTTTACATCTTTAGTTTAAAATAATAAAATCAAGCAAAAGGACAAACAATGACAAAGCGCAGACAAATAAAGGATGATGAAAGGACTGCGGGTTTTTTTTTTCTCCCCTATTAATCACTGCAAAAGAGTTCACCTTCCGCTTAGATGTACAGCACTATCTGAAGCTTTCAGCAAAGCACAACCCAGAGGTGTGTTTCAAGGAGGGCTGGGGATGTGTTGTCTACCAGGTTCCCTTCCAGCACCTATTTTGGACTTCTCTCCACTACAGAATGCATGCAGACCTCCCCGGCACGCAGCACTTCATGGCATGCTACCAACCTGGGATGTCCCTTTTGAGCTGCTGCTTCTGAAGCAAACAAGCAGACTTGGAAGAAACCTCTACTATCAGTACCGCGGGGACCACAGGATAAACCCATACCTGAAACAAAGCCCACAAGTACCAGAGGCACTGGAAAACCCTGACAATTGGAGTTCAGAATGTAAACGTGCTCTTCCACTTCAGGTCAAGGTAACACACACTTCCTGGCTCAGCTGCAGCACTTCCAACTTGCTGGAAATCCAAGGGAGGGCCATGACTTGCAGCGGTCAGGCTATGCTGGTGGAGCACTGAGAAGATAACCTGCACAAGGTTAGCCTCTGTGGCTTTGTTTCTTAAAGAGAAGACTTCTCCAGTCCTGCATGGGAGGGCAGAAAGCTCAGACCGAATGCTTTTTAGCACATAAACACAAAGAAAGTCCGACAGCATCAAACACGATGCAAGCCAGAAGCAACAGGGCTTTAACTTGAGCCTGAATTGTGACTCCAAACTGTGAAGTTTCTCATACATTTGAGAACCTCTTAGGAAAGCAATCACGATAGCAGCAGGCAGTGTTACTCAGAACAGGCAGCAGAGGATAGGTGAGCTATCTGACCAATGGTTATGTGGGCACAAAGCACCAACATGCTTGCAGACCCACATCGGCCCTCCTGGGATAACTGCTCTGAACACCACCACAGCAGTGCAGCAGCAGGAGATAGTGCTGGTTTGCTCACTAGCTGCACAGCTTTCTGTACCTCAGTTCAGCTCTAGAAGAAATCAAGAAGGTCAGTGTTCTGCTGGTGGATGCGCAGCCCCAAGCAGAGCACCAGGAATTCCCAGGTGAGGTGTTCCATTCCGCACAAGCAGTCAAACAAGTCTGATCTGTGCAAGGTTATTCTGCAGCAGGATCTATCTGCTCCGTTCCTACTTACTGACCTTCATGCTGCCCTACAAAACGCACAAGCTCACCGAAGAGACCTCACATTACCAATCAGATGCCACGGACTTGCCAAGAATTCATGGTGAAGAGATCTCTGCCTTCCTTTTGCAATGTGGGCAAGCTTACAGGCTTGCTAACTACAAGCTTACACATCCTTACCAAAGGGGCTTATTTCTGAGCTGAGACCACAGGTGAATTCACGTGGAATTAAAGCCATCAGCCTGTCCCACCAACACCCCATGACCTTCCTCACATCTCCACTCCTGGCCAAACCCTTCTTATTTGCACACCACAGCTCTGCAGGGGCGTCCTGCGTGGGGTTCAGGCTCTGCTTAACTCCTCATGACCTCCACTCCACCATGCTAGCAGCTTCGAAAGCAAGCAGATTACGTTGGCTGTCAGGAAAAGGCAGGCTGAGAACGATACAGATATATTTAACAGGAAGGACATCGTTTCTCTAAGCTACAATTAGAGTCATAAAGTCATCACGGAGTCTAGAACAGCTGGGTTGGAAGGGACCTTAGAGCCCTGCCAGCCCCCCCTGCTGTGGGCTGGGTGCCCCCCACCTCCCATCCATGGATTTGGGCACTTCCAGGGATGGGGCACTGGCGCTGCTCTGGGCATCATTTGGTGTCTGCTGCTCTCTGAATCAGAGAGAGGACAAAAGGATTGGTGAGCTGGTTCAACTGGTCTTTACTCTCAGTTCCTGACAACACAGAGGAAAAGCTAGCTTAAGAAAGGCAATACTTGGAAAATATTTCATTAATGGGTGCCACCTTCCAGAGGATTATACCAGCAGTAAGGAAGCTCAAGTCCAAGAAATCTCTGCTTCATATTAATGCCTTCCTCAAGTCCTCTGTGCAGAACTTGGAGACACCAAAGCCTTCATTCAGGCAGTGCATAGGAATAATCTGCATCCCAAAGCACTGTTCGAAATGAAGTGGAAAAAACAAAGCCTGCAGCTTGGCTCAATTTTGACATCACTGCCTGGGACCAGATGTGCTCACCTTACCCATCTCACCACTCCTGTCAGCACTGCTCAAGAATTGGGCTCTGAGACATCAGCCTGAAAGTGAAGTCAGCAGCTTCATCTATCAGATGAAATGCTGCCAAGAGCAGCCTTCCCTTCCCTTCCAGCCCACTGCCTTACACTGGAGCTCCTCATGACTCAGCAGAGAGGGGAAAAATGCTCCTGACATTCATCTTCCCATTCATCTTTTCCCTTTCTGCTCCTGATGTTCAGCCCCTCTGTCTCTAAGCGATGCCTGAACAAATGCAAAGCAGCATGCGTTGGCCTCAGCAAACAGCCAGCCCTCAGGCCAACCCACCAGGAGAGCTAATGATCCAGACGCTGATTTTCCAAATCAAAACCAGTTTGGAAGCACAGAGCTGAAATCCCAGCAGACAGACACACAGCGCATCCTCACTGCTGAAAGACAAATGGTACCTGGAAACAGGCTGGCACTCGCAGGGGAACAATTCCTCACCATGACCTAAAGCAGCATCAGAAATCTTATCAAAGGATGTTGTTCCCAGGGCACGCCCATAGGAAGCCAAGCAGACTGGTTGCCTATTTTTGACTTTTCAAGGAGCACACGCTGGATGTGGGACAGCTCAACGAGAATTCCTGCAGCCCCAACCCCAAAGCTGGGCTCTTACATCCAGCCAGAGGTGAACAAACCAGCCCCAAACAGATTACTGACAGATTTCACAGAATCACTGAATCGTTCAGGTTGGAAAAGAGCTCTGAGATCCCCAACCCACCCCATCCCACCATGCCCACCGACCACATCTCTCAGTGCCACATCCCCACAGTTCTGGAACACCTCCAGGGATGGTGACCCCACCACTCCCTGGGCAGCTGTGCCACTGCCTGACTGCTCTTTTGGGGAAGGAATGTCTCCTAACACCCAACCTGACCCTCTGCTGTTACACCAAATTATGCCCTTCTATGTGAGGAGGAGGAGAACCGTTACTACCGCAAAGAAAAGCAGCGCGCTGCTTCATTTCTTCCCTTCCAAAAAAGGAAATTGAAAAGCATCAGCTACAAGTATTAAATGCTTGTGGGTGGCAATGAAACTGCTTGAAAAGCATATTTCTGCACTCCAAACCAGCAGTATCCTAACGATGAAGAAAGGTATGATTGAATGCCTGCTGCACACATGCATGGGTCCACAGAGTTTGTGCTACAGAGTTGACAGCAGGAGATGCTCTGAGCAGTGCAATAAGCCCAGCAGTGACCTTGGCTGAGCTGTGTGACATGCAATGAAACTGCAGAACTCATCGCTTCAAGATGTTTACATGTGAGAGAGTTGGTGGGCTAAAAAGGTGAGGGGGAATCTGTGGGAGATCCACTGGAAGCTCCTGAGCAGAGCACTGCTGGTACGACCCGTACCGTACCAATGAAAGAAAACATAAAAAGAGCTTTTTATCCATCTTTTCAGCAGCCTGTTGTATATCTGAAGATGAATTGCGTACCCGACTTGTTTTCTCTGGATTAAGCAAGCCCAGTTAGTGCAGCTTTTCCCAGGGACTCTGTTTGCTATCCTTTGGGAAAAGGAATTGCAAAGTAAGCGCTACAAGGCTTCCTCAGCCATGAAATAAACAGCTGGTTTGTTAAAAATAAAGACAAAATATCCTTCAAGATGCCCTTAACGCAGCAGATAGAAAGGACTCATAAAATGTGAGATGATAATGAAGTAAATTAAGCATACCTGCAGGCGATGCCACACACGTTAAGGCAGACCGGTCCGTCTCCTGCTGGACTATCACTGCTGGTGCTGAATTACTTCACGAGAGCTGCTGCTGCTATTTTCTCTCCACAGCATCAGCCTGACCAGAAGGGAATGCTAATACAATTCCAGCGGCATTGCAATGAACTGTCTTGTAAAAGACACTTAATTATGTGCATATGAACAGAGGCGCAGACTCGCTTTCAGGAGATTGCAGTTTCCCTGTCTGGGTGGCAGGAGAACGGGCTGAAAGATGCTTCAAAAGATCCTGTGAGGCTTTTATTAGCAGACAATTTACAGTTGTTATAAGCAGCTTCCTGAGCGAGCTCTGTGGGCAGCACTTAGTGGCTAGCTGCTCTGCGCTGCCCCTTTGCTGGAGGCTGCAGTTCCACACTGCTGTACACCAAGCCAGAGATGGGACCTGCAGAGCCCAGACAAAGCCAAGCAGGGATGACAACAACACAGCAAAGTCTGTAACTCTGTATATATCAGCACCGAGTTTGCACAGCGTTCAGGAGATTTCGTTCAGATGCTCCTCAGTTCTTTACCTGGGACCTTGGCAAGGTGTTTCATAGCCTGAGAAGATGCACTTCATCCCAAATTTGCTGCAGGGTCTCCTCACCCGGGGAGGGCTCAGCTGAAGGGCAGACTGCAGCAAGCACAGCTGCCTACCGCCCAGAAAGGCGATCCCAAGAGCGACCAGGAGGCACCGTACCATCCTCACGCCTCCCCTCTGAAATACTAATAGGAAAGCTTTAAGCCAGATGCCTGTCCTTACCCTCCCTTCACATCTGTAACGCAGACCATTATCCTCATCTCACCCACTGCAGCAGAGATTAGGACCAGCTTGGCTCTCCTTCATTCTTCGCATCCAGCTCAGAAGATTGGCACATCACCACAGGATGCTATGCATCCATTTGATCCTCCAGAGCACAGCTGGGCTCCCCAGCCAAGCAAGTGATCTGCTGGGCACTGGGGAGCTCAAAGGGGCTAACAAGAGTCACAAAGCAAGCTTGGTCCTGTGTCCCAAAGAGCAAAGCCCCAAAGTTCTGCACCAGAACATGGACTTGTAAGACACGGCTGGGATAGTTTCAGTTCAGACTGTTGCAGGACCTACTCTGATGCATCTGTACAAGAGGAAGCCAGGTGAAGCTCTTTTCATTTAGGAGAATATTAATCAGGAAACCCAGAATCCTGTAGAATTGCAGCTGAGGACCCATTGCTTAAATGGAATCTTGGCACATGGTTACAGCAGGGGCTGAACACAGCACGTGGCCAGGACAACGAAAGGGTCAGGCAGGTGGTTACAGGTCACCTGGGACATGGCTAATCCCTGACAGCTCGTGGAAAGTTGATAAAGGGTTTAGAGAACAGAGCCTAATTACTGTCCTACTTTAATCTCAGTCGAGAGCTGCTTAGTAGAAACTATCCCCCATCAAGTGTGCTCTATTTCATTCCTGGGTTGAACAACTTTGTAATTGCTCCAAACAAGCACAATTAGCAGACAGATCTGAGACAGAGCTATATTTTTCATTGGAGTTTCAAAGCTCACGCAGAATGACTGATTGTTGTTTGAGATCTGATGTCCATCAGCTTTCTAAAGGGGTTCGGGTCAGCACTAATCCTACCATAACCAATAAAACCTCAATGGGAAGGAAAGGGAAGGGAAAGATGATGATACAATTAGCAGACAGCATCAAAACTGGAAGAGTAACAGCTCATGAAAGTAAGGAACCACAGAGAACAGCCACTCACAGATCTCAGTCCTGCCCAGCAGCTCTGCACAGGATGGGTACAATGAGGAGCTGGATCCACAGCTTCATCTCACTGCTTCCAAGGAATAAATCCTCTTACAATGCTGTTACGATGTTACAATGCTGCTCCGAACCTTCAGTGTGCAAACAGGAGAGCACAGACATGATTTTATCCCCATTCAATGCAGTGAGGAGGCAGCGGGAATACCGTGGCTACGTGGCCAGGAGGGTTTTTGCTTAAATTCTTCACCAAAAGCTGCAAATGAATCCTGAGAGCAAGAGAAGGGAGCAAGAGAAGGGTTCTAAGCAGGGACTGATTTAAAGAGCTCAAGCTGCAGAATGGAAGAGAAGATGAAGAAGTTACTTGAAAACACCAGCAGGTATTTTAACCACAAGGAGACAGAAACACAGAATCAATCATAGAATGGCTGGGGTTGGAAGGGACCTCAAGGATCATGAAGCTCCAACCCCTCGGCTGCAGGCAGAGCCACCAACCTCCACATTTAATACCAGACCAGGCTGCCCAGGGCCCCATCCAACCTGGCCTTGAACACCTCCAGGGATGGATGGAGCATCCACAGCCTCTCTGGGCAGCTGTTCCAGCACCTCACCAGTCTCACAGTAAAGAAAGTAGACATCTGCTGTTAAAGGACACTGCAGAGCGACAGGGGAAAGGACAGCAAAATATCTGCAGGTTGAAACAGATTTTAGATGATTAGCAATGCATACAATTGCAGGGGCTCATCTGCGGATGACAGCTGAGGGCAAGGAAAGTGAGTGGCACTGCACGGCCCGCATCCACAGCTGTCAGATGGAATAACCTCAGTGCTTCCCCTGCCCTCCTTCTGCACCAGCTGCAGCCATTAATGCATAATTGAGGAACACAGGAAACACGGGACTGAAGATGGAGCATTTTATACCAAGAGCTATGGGGAAGAGGGAGAAATCTGACAAACTCTGATTAGACGCTGCAGAGGGATCCCAGCAGAGAGAGGAGGCAGCAGTCATTCCATCATGTATGTCTATGAGAGAGACCTGGATGGCATCTGTGCAGGAGACATCCACAGCTCATCACACACAGCCACGCTGTCGCAATGCTCCCTCTCATGCCCCTGTTTTATATTTAGAAGGGAATTTCTCCCCCCCCAGCCCCTCAGAGGGGCTTTGTCCCACATGTGCACAGTGCCCAGCACAAGAATCACAGAAAGAAAAGCAGAAATGGGCCTGGAAGGGACTTCAAGCAGGCATCTCGTCCTTCCCCCGCCCCAGGGCACCAATTACTACACTTGCTCTTTTTCTAGCTGAAAACTCTCCCTGCTGTGTGGGACGCCAACCCACCCAGCCAGATGAATTGGTTGGACCTTCGCTTTAACATCTTAACCCCTCGGCCACCCCCCGATAACACAGACCAGAACACCAAACACCACATCAGCACAACTCAGAGCAGCCGTAACACAAAGTTCTGTGTCAGAAACTGATAACAGTGCAGCGCTGTAACATTAACACATGGGCAGCAAGATCCAGCACAGCCTATTTCTGAGCTCTGCTTCAGGACTGCTGTTCCTGGAAGGGAAGCCAGCCCGGGTCCTTGAAGACACACTTCTTCCATGATGCCCACAGCAGTGAGTCACCTTTTCTGAGAGTTTCCATCATCTGCTTTTCCGGACTCTGCAGCACATCGTGTTTACCCTGAGCCAATCCAATTTAAGGTCTAAAGATCCTTGCAGCAGGTATGGCTTACGCTTGGCTCGTTAACGAGCCTCCTAACGAAGCACCGCTGTGCTTCAGCAGGTAACGCAGCAAAGCACAAACCTCCCTTTGCCTCTGATGCTCACAAGTTTTTCTTCTGCAAAGACAGACGCATCCAGCCTTAATATTAAGGAACGAGTTTAACTGCACTTCCTTCTATGAAACAGAATAAAAAGAACCACCCACGTTCCCAGCAGTGGCAGTTCCCATACATTCTAACCAGTTGGTTCAGTTTTGTGGAGAAACCCAACTCTCAGTGTGTCCCATCACCCACTTTACCTTTTAAGGAGAACTTCTGGAAGAAAAGTGCCATGTCCTAAAAACAAAGTACGCAGATAAATGGGCAACCCCACAGCAAGGCCAGGTCCAGAGGAGGGCCACTAAGATGATCAGAGGGCTGGAGGACCTCTCTTATGAAGAAAGGTTGAGGGAACTGGGCTCGTTTAGCTTGGAGAAGAGAAGGTTCCAAGGGGACCTCACTGTGGCCTTCCAGTACTTAAAGGGAACATACAAACAGGAGGGGGAACGGCTATTTACAAGGATGGATAGTGATAGGAGAAGGGGGAATGGTTTTAAACTGAGACAGGGGAGGTTTAGGTTGGATATTAGGAGGAAGTTTTTCACACAGAGGGTGATGACGCACTGAACAGGCTGCCCAAGGAGGCTGTGGATGCCCCATCCCTGGAGGCATTCAAGGCCAGGCTGGATGTGGCTCTGGGCAGCCTGGTCTGCTGGTTGGTGACCCTGCACATGGTGGGGGTTGGAACCAGATGATCATTGTGGTCCTTTTCAACCCAGGCCTCTCTATGATTCTATTGCTCCACACACACAAAGCTTTGCTTTGTTGGGTTTTCTGTCCACGGTATCACCCTGCAGCTGAAACCCATTCATGTTTAAACAGCCACCTGAGTCACTTCAGTGATTTTGGAAAACTCCAATACAGGCAAGGAATTAAGGCCTATTGTGGAGGGGGTGGGACAGGATGGTGAGCTCTGTCTGTACACAATACCCCCACCTGGCACTGATTTCAAGTTCTGCAGCTCCTGATGCAGAAGAACCAAGAGCTGAAGGTGGGCTATGAGCATCCTCTACCTGTGTGCATCATTCACCTCCCAGAGGGACACACACGTGCTCGTGCCCAGTTACAAGCAATGCATACTGGTGTTCAGATGAAGTTCTTTGGGGAACTTCTCTCTTACTGTGAGTTGGAAGGGACCCTTAAAGGCCATCTGGTCCCACTGCATGCAGTGTACAGGGACAAGCATCAGGTGCTCAGAGCTCCTCCAGCGTGACCTGAGGGTCTTCATGGATGGGACACCACCACCTCTCTGGTCAAGCAGTCTTAGCGTAAAACTCTTTTTCCTTATATCCAGCCTAGATCTCCTCTCTTTGAGCTGGAAACCATTTCCCCTTGCCATATCACAGCAGACCCTGCTGAGGAGCCCATTCCCTTTCAGCAGGAGGAAGGAGGCAGGAGGTGTTCTGTTTGCTGCATCAACTGCATGGCTTCTATCCGGACGGCGACGCTAACAGCATGCTGCCTGCCTAGCAAGAGCTTAGAAGTGCATCACTCACCCAACGTATCACATTTAGAGAAAGGAAAAGAGGTGATTTCTCACAGAAGCAAACTCAGGTCGGGCAGCCAGCTCACCATCTTCCCGAACAACAACACAGCGGGAAGCACAGCTACAAAACCCCTAAAGGGCATCGGAAGGAAACACCTCCTGGGACGGGAGAGTGTGGTGGCAGATAGGGCAGTGTCCACCCGCACTGCTGACCGCAGATAGCCCTGCAGGTAGAGCAGACGAAGCCAAGGGCTCTCCAGCTGGAGGAAGAGCTGTTTAACGGCAGAACAAAAGGGGCCATCAACCAAACGGCGGCGGCATCACCTCCCAGCACGGGCAGGACGGTGAGCGCACCCACAGCGGGCGGGGCTGCGAGAGGGGCAGCTTCCTCAGGGGGCTCCTCACCACCAGGGGAACACAAATCGGCCCTTCAGAGACCCCTCAGCGCAAGAGAAGCGTTGGCAAAGGGAACACGGCGGCTCAGAGCCCGCCCGGAGCTCACCCGGCCCAGCACCACCTGCAGCCCCCGCCCCGCCCGGGCCGTACCTGAGCGTGGGGCCGATGCAGGCCGTGTCGGTGCTCTCGATCTCCCGCAGGATCCTCTCGTGCTCCGCCGCCGTCTCTAAGCTCTCCAGCTCCGCCATCTTCACACGGCGGGGGTGGAGGGGAGGGGGGAGTCGGGGGAGTGTTCCGGCGGGGCACCCAGCAGCGCCGTGCCGCCCGGCGGACCCACCTACCTGCCGGCCCTCCCGGCTCCGCTCGGCCCGGCCCGGCCGCGGGGCACGCCGGGTAACGTAGTGCGGGAGCGGCGCGGCTGCGCTGAGGCGGGAGGGGCCGTGTGGGGAGGAGGGACGGGACGGGGCCGGGCCTCAACGGCGGCCAACGCGGGGCTGCGTCAGTGAGCGCTTAGCGCGGGCCCACAGCCGCGGCCTGGCGGTGTGTCTCTGTGAGGGGACGCGGCCCCATAGCGATGACATCATAATGTGTCCCCGTGGCAGCGACCTCGCACTGTGTCCCCATGGCAGTGATGTCATAACGCGTCCCCGTAGCAGTGATGTTCAGAACGTGTCCCCATGAGGGGGCACAGCCCCATGGCAGTGACCTCACAATGTGTCCCCATGAGGGGGCACAGCCCCATGGCAGTGACCTAATAATGTGTTTCCCATGGCAGTGACCCTCATAGTGTGTCCCCAAGAGGAGATGCACCCCAATAGAAATGTCATCATAATGTGTCTTCATGGCAGTGACCTTCATAATGTGTCCCCATGAAGGGACACAACCCCATGGCATTGACCTCATGATGTGTCCCCACAGCAGTGGCCTCATAACATGGCCCCATGGCAGTGATCTCTTAACATGGCTCCACAAGGGGACACAGCTCCATGGCAGTGACCGAATAATGTGTTCCCATGTCAGTGATCTCTTAACATGTCCCCATGAGGGGGCACAGCCCCATGGCATTGGCCTAATAACACATCCCTATGGCAGTGATCTTCATAATGTGTCCCCATGAAGGGACACAGCCCCAAAGCAGTGACATCATAACGTGTCCCCATCGCAGTGACCTCAGAATGTGTCCCCATGAAGAGACATAGCCCCAAAGCAGTGATCTCATAATGTCACCCCATCGCAGTGACCTCACAGTGTGTCCCTATAACAGTGACCTCACAATGTGTCCCCATGAGGGGGCACAGCCCCATGGCAGTGACCTAATAATGTGTTCCCATGGCAGTGACCCTCATAGTGTGTCCCCAAGAGGAGATGCACCCCAATAGAAGTATCATCATAATGTGTCCCCATGGCAGTGACCTTCATAATGTGTCCCCATGAAGGGACACAGCCCCATGGCATTGACCTCATGATGTGTCCCCACAGCAGTGGCCTCATAACATGGCCCCATGGCAGTCATCTCTTAACATGGCTCCACAAGGGGACACAGCCCCATGGCAGTGACCTAATAATGTGTTCCCATGTCAGTGATCTCTTAACATGTCCCCATGAGGGGGCACAGCCCCATGGAATTGACCTAATATCACATCCCTATGGCAGTGACCTTCATAATGTGTCCCCATGAAGGGACACAGCCCCAAGGCAGTGATATCCTAATGTGTCCCCATGGCAGTGACCTCATAATGTGTCCCCATGAAGAGACACAGCCCCAAAGCAGTGATCTCATAATGTCACCCCATGGCAGTGACCTCACAGTGTGGCCCTATAACAGTGACCTCACAATGTGTCCCCATGAGGGGGCACATGCCCATGGCAGTGACCTAATAATGTGTTCCCATGGCAGTGACCTTCATAGTGTGTCCCCATGAGGAGATGTACCCCAATAGAAGTGTCATCATAATGTGTCCCCATGGCAGTGACCTCATAACATGTCCCCATGGCAGTGATCTCTTAACATGGCCCCATGAGGGGGCACAGCCCCATGGCAATGACCTCATAACACATCCCTATGGCAGTGACCTTCATAATGTGTCCCTATGAGGGGACACAGCCCCATGGCAGTGACTCTACGCCTTGTCCCCATGAAAGGACACAGCCCCATCTCAGCAACCTCATGCCATCTGCCATGAGAGGTCACAATCCCTTGGCCAGAGCATCCTGCTGTTAGAGGACACGGCCCCATGGCAGTCACCTTCTGTAGTCCCCCTCAGGGGTCACAACCCCAATATCTATCCACGAGAAATCACAACCCCATGGCTGTGCTGTTCTCCCTTGAGGGGAAATAGACCCATGTTGGTGACCCCGTGTCATCTCCCATGAGAGGTCACAGTCCCTTGGTCATGATATCCCTCTAAGAGGGGTCACAACCCTATAGTAGAGACATTCCCCCTTGAAGGGACACAGGTCCATGGCAATGACCCCATGGCAGTAGGGATCACAAACCCATTTCATCCTGCAGAAGGGGTCACAACCCCATAGCAGTGACCCTATGCCGTGACCCCTTGAGAGCACGCAGTCCCACTGCAGCGATATCATGTGCTTCATTGCAGCTCTTTGCCACTGTCAGAAATGACACAACCCCAGAGGTGTCTGCACTCAAGGACAGCACTGCCAGCCTCCACAAACAGCCCTGGCTGCCAAGGTCTCCTCGAGAGCCTGCTGTGGCCCCCAGTGCTAATCTCTCCTTGTGAAACAACTACTTATCATTGCTATTATTATTATCCTGTGCTGTGAAAAGTGTGCTGGAAGGGCTCCATTCCCCGGTGCCTTATCGCTGCACTAGGCACTGGGAGATGCCATGGTCCGTGAGATGAATGGGATGAAGAGTAGAAAAGACAACATGCTGCCAAGCATTTCTGCTCTTGCTTTTGTCGTCTCATGCTCTGAGATGGAAATAAATGAAGTCAGCTGTAAGAACACACCTCCAGCATCCCTCACTGCGGCTCTCCAATGGGGTCAGAATCTCTGCATCATCACTTGATTGAATGAGAAGGAGGTGACCTCCCAGCGTACTGTGCGTGGCTGTAACGATACAGGATGGGCAAGGAAAGCCTGACAAAAACTTTGTTATCTCCTCTGAAGTTCACCAGCTCTTGCATGTCATGCTGCCAAACCCGGTGCCGTGCGGGACCAGATGGATGTCACTTTGGATGTGTTAACACCCGCGAGGAAATCTGCGCTCCGACGGCAGTCACCATGGAGATCCGATGGAAGCCTTTGGAGGACCAGAAGCAAAGAGAAGTGTCAGTGATATCATGGAAGGAGATAAAAATAGCAGGGCGGTTTCTGAGCCCAGCAGACTGGTGTAGCATTCCCCCAGGGCTGGTTTGCCATCCGCCGCGAGCGGAGCGCTGTGCATTTTGCGCTCTCCCTCTTGTTGGCGTGGCAGAAGGCTGGTGCCTCCAGCAATGCAGCTCCCAACTGCAGCCCCCCAGGGCAAAACAGAGCGAGGAGATGGGCTGGCATTCAATGTCTTTGGGCTCCAGACCACTGAGTTGAGCTACCTGTGGCTGCAGGAGGCGTATCATGCACTGCTTGCTGAGATACATGCCCGGCTCCAGTGTAAAACCCCCATCTACCGCTGTTGGATTACAGCTAAGAAGATTACTGTTTTCATCTCAATTAGTAGGGATCTGAGCCACTGTTCCCAAAGTCAATGGTAAATATTGCATTGTCTTCACTGAGCTTCACAAATAGGATTAAGAGCCAGAGGATGGAGCATGGGAGGCTGGTGATGATGCTGAAGGGTTCGAGTTGCAGCATGAGGAATGATATCAAAGCCAGGTTTGATCCTGATGCTTAGTTGGGTAATGGTGGCATCACAAATGACACTCTCAGTAAGGTCAAGAGTCTGATCTTCAATAAATGGGGTAGATATGGCACTGCATGACATGGTGATGGGCTGATGTTGGACCTTGGAGGTCTTTTCCATGATTCTATAATTCTAGGAGTCCCTTATGAAGACACTGTTTGGTCCACCAGACTGTACTATACAGGGTTTGAGCACAGAAATGGGAACCTAGAAATGAATTAATCACCAAATTGTGATGCTGACTTTTTTCTTACCTCCCTCCATCAGCAGAAAAAGAGAGGTATGTTGCTTTCAGCTTTGGCAAAGAAGAGGACGCCAGCGCATGGAGCATGGTGTAGCTCAGCCAACAAGGCACATCTTGCAATAATACTGAGCATGAGATCCATAGAGGAACATGGGAAGACAGCATGAGGCACTGTGACAATGTCTAAAAAGACATTTGTTTTAAACTGAATTAAAATAAATAGCATAGAATCACAGAATCATTCAGATTGGAAAAGGCCTCTACGATCCCCAAGCCCAGCCCCAACCCATCCCAACCATACCCATTAACCGTGTCCCTCAATGCCACATCTCCATGGTTCTTGGACTCCTCCAGGGACGGTGACTGCACCACCTCCTGAGCAGCATTGCCACTCTTTTAGGGAGGAAATGTTTCCTAATATCCAACCTGACCCTCCCTGGCACAACTTGAGGCCATCACCCCTCATCCTATCACTGTCACCCAGGAGCAAAGGCCGACTCCCACCTCACTCCAACCTCCTTTCAGGGAGCTTTACAGAGCCTTAAGGTCTCCTTATGAGCACTTTCTTCCCCAGAGAATACATATATTCTTCAGCTCTTTGCCCACCATCACCTTCAATTCTTTTCGGGTCACTGCCATCTTGGGTTCAACTTTCCATTCTACAAGAGAAGGCGAGCTCTCTGCCCCCAGGCACACAGCATTCGGTCCCCTTCCAATGAATGCTCATTGCTTGCTCCTGGCTCCCTGCCATCCCCCTCTGAGCTTTGCCCTTCTTGTCTGCTGCCACCCAAACTTTGTGTCACTTGGAAGCCTGTCCTCAAGAAGCTGATTTATGCTTGCTGGTCACTGACATAAGCACGCTGCATTCGTGTTGTTCTCATTCATTAATCAAATCACCATGCAGTACCAACACAAATGCATCCGAGGCAGCTGTAACAAGCTCATAATCTCATTGAAAATTGCTATCAGGTTTGCCTGACAGATCCTATTTCCCTAAAAACCACGTTGGCTGACGGGAACTGCTCTACGTTCCCTCAATTTCCAGCTAACAAAGTTCCGTATCATTAGGGACATCACTTATGGGGCAGACATCACTCTTTAAAACAGCTTTAAAACTCTGTTTCAATTCCTCACCTCCCATCAGCATTTTTCCAGCTCTGATCTTGGCTGTAATTCTACCACTTCACTAGATGGATACCACTGTCAGGATGACTTTATTTTCAGCTCTAACAATCTCTTTCTCGCTGTGCTTCCTTTGGTGGTCTCTGGTTTTTCCTTTCGTGCCATTCCTTTGCTGCACGGTTTCCAACAGCTCCTGGCATCTCCGTGTCCTTGCTGTTGCCCCCACTCCTGCTGCTCGTGTCTTCCTTCCCACGGTCTTCTGGCCCAACCCATGAGCAAAGCATGGTTACAAATGGGACGGAAGGACAGCCAGATGGACTCACCCCTCTTGCTGCTGGATGCTCAGATAACCCTGGTGAGCATATCCCTTCCCCTGCACTGTGTGTCCCTGGCAATCACTCACTCCCTGTGAGATCCCTGTTCTACCCAACCCCATCCTTCTCCAAGCTCCTCTATCTCCACAGGGTTTATTCCACAGCAGCAGGAACGAAGGCACCCATCCCGCACCCTACCCATGACTCAGCCCCAGGTCAGCCCGTCCTGTTTACCCTGGCAGTGCAGCAGCCTCATTTCCTCCATGCACGCCGACCTTTAGCACTGAACAGAGCTCCACAGCCCCAAGAGGTGCCTGCATTTCATTCAGCTGCTCACTGCTGTCTCACCACGTGGGGCCAATATTCCTTTCCTTTCTTGCAGAGCTCAGATAGCAGCTACATTCCCTGCCCCTACAGAACCCCACTGCAGCTCTCTTGGCAGCGACGACCACCATCCCACACACTCAGATGCCACCCACAGGAGCAATAGCAACTGGCCAGGTTTTAGGGAGCAAAGCTCCAAAAATGGGGATTTTGGGGCAGTGTTTCCACCCAGACTGCTCTCCCTCAGGCAGGTACCCTCACTCAGACCCTCTCTACTCCTGCCTGCAGTTTGTTGCTCCTTCATTGGCATCCTCAAGGTAATGCAGTGCTCTAGGAGGACACTCATAGAGGATGAATTCCAGCCTTTCAGCCACCAGTGTCTTAAAATCCTGTTCTGCTTCACATCAAGACTTGTCAAGACTGAAATCAGACCTTCTGATATTACCATGCCATTCCCCAGACCCCTGCATGGGAGTTGTTTTGATGCTTCTAATCACAGCTTCTGCTTTCTCATGCATTTTATTACACCTTTATTTTTGAATACAGGAGATTAATAGAATAGAGGGACTGAAACAGCATTCAGATGGACTCCAGATGTGGGGTCTGAACTGAGCTCTGGCCTCCAAAGGTTGGGGAGAACTTTTCAACCCAAGTTTCTGATTCAAAGACAGAGACAGGGATCTCTGGTGGCAGTGGTGGGGTGAAAACCTTTTGGCAGGCTGCATTGGGATTCCCAAAGATCTGCCTTAAGCTACCAGTTCAAGACGGTGGGGATGGGTTGGGGTTGGATTCGATGATCCTAGAGGTCTTTTCCCACCTTAACGATTCTATGAATGGACATGGTAGGGGTGGGTTAACGATTGGACTGGATGATCCTAGAGGTCTTTTCCAACCGTAATCAGTTCTGTGATTCTGTGGGATGGCTTCATCTGGACAGGAGAGCACAAGGGCAGAGCCCACCTGAAGCTCAGAGCTGCTCGTGGCTCGGGGTTTGGCTGCATGTGGGGAGCAAAGGCTGGCAGGACGCGGTGAGGTGAAGGAGAGGGCTGGTTCCCCTCCCTTTGTCTCTATTTAGAAGCAGAAGGATGAACATATTCACCTCCAGGCATAAGCAGGGCATGGGACATTCCTACCCCACATTGGTCAGGATGTGGTTAGCACCACGTGGCTCACCCACAACACAAGAGAGCATCACTTGGGAGCGGCGGGCAGACCCTACCTCCTAGCCAGCAACGAGGGCACATCTCCACCCTGAACACCGCCTTTCTATCATTACCCTGAGCCAGCCCAGCTACAGGGAGCAGTCTGACACCCACTCGCTATATTCTCCCCAGCTCACAGCCTTTGCCTGCCCAAACACCATGAGATCCCACACTTGAGGTGGCCTTAAGGCTACCAGAATAAGAAGCAGAGCTCAGGAGCGAAACCGCAGCCCTCCCTGCCAGCCACCCAGGGCCACCTTGTGTGACTTCAAGCCCTGCCCTTCTTGGGTGGTAACGGCGGGCAGAAATACCCAGGGCTCTTCCTGAGAGCTATTGTTCAAAGCCCTTTGCTGGAGGAACTTTGTGCTTCCTTTCCAAGGCAACAAGCCCTGACAGTGCCCCCACTGCCCACCGCCCCTGTGGCTCTCAGGGTGGGATTCCCTCCCTGCCTTCCCCAAACTCTGTCACACCCTTCCAAAGCCACACAGAGCACTGCAGACACACATATGCCACATCCCGATGCCAACGGGATCCGTGCTGCAACAGCAAAGCAGCTCAGGTGGCTTCTTCCCATCAACCCAATAGGCGTCATTTCACACAACAGATAATGTGGACAGTTGTGACAGTGGGTCAGCAGCTACCAAAAAGCGGCACTGCCTCATTTACCCTCCATTCTATCTCCCTGCCCCGTGTCGTTCCCAGCTTTAAATGCCGCTGACACCTAGCGTTGCTTCTCCCAACTGCACCCCGAGCTGCGGGAAGCCCTGCAGCTGTGAACTGTCCTTGGCACAGTTTGGAGCACAAAGGAGAGGATCAGACATCATGGATCTGTAATTCCTCTGCCCTCCTGTTCCAGCTCGGGTTTGGTCACCAGCTTCCTTCCTCTCTTCTGAGTCCTTATTTTTAGTGCAGATGAATACAGGCAGCTCCTGCCAACTTCCCACACCCTCCCTTCCCACTTCTGCGCCCTTTGCTAATGGAGCAGATGGGAGGAGCGATCCGCTGGGAGAAAACTCCAGCAAGATGGCACTTGGGGACGTAACCAGCGATGGCTTGGCGGTTGGACTTCATGATCTTAGAGGTCTTTTCCAGCCTTCATAACTCTATGATGGCTATTTCCAGCCAGCCCCAAGGTGCACCAAGCAGACCCGTGTAGGACAGGGTGCACAGTGAGAGCAGGAGATGAAGATTGCCAGAATGGGATGGGGGAACTGGCAGCCATTGAGGCAAGTTCTGCCATCAGCAAGCTGCTTGTGAAGAAGCTACATGTTTGCTGTCTTATTTCTTTTTGCTGATGGTCTTCATTTTAGCGAATGTGTTAAGATTTGCTCTAGCAAAACAAATATCAGTCTTGGGCTTTCGCCATGCCGTGGAATTTTAATGTTTTATTAGAACACATGAGGGTTTCAGCAGCATCTGCAGCTGCTCCATAGAGTGAAACTCTGTTACCTCCTCAAGCATCGCAGGCCCATCTGTGCTCAGGATGTAAGAGCTGGGAAACCAGGGTCAGATCTATGGGATCTGACAACACTTTTGACTTATCCCACTTTATCACAGCACCCCAACCTGGTTAGGGCTGGAGCTCCTCCGGGTCCCTCTGGCCCAGCGCTGCCCCAGGAGGAACACAAAGAGTTGTGCCCAATCCCAGGTCCTGGCGGCCTTTGGAGGTCCCCAAGAAAGAGACCCCATATCTCTCTGGTCCCAGTGCCAGCGCTTTGGTACCCACCCAGCACAGCATTGCTGCTGATGGGCACAGGGAGCTCCTGGGCTCCTGGCTGTGCCTAGAGCCCCTGGGCACCGCTGAGCAGAGCTGGCTCCATGCCTCTGCACCTCCCTACAGGAATTCATGGCCATGGTGGGATCCCCCCGAGCCTCCCCTGCTCCATGCTGAGCAGCCTTGCAGCATCTCAGCGGCTTTCCACTGTATATCCAAATCTCTTCTGCAAAGAAAAAAGTAATAATAATAATCGGTCTTGCAAATAACAAGAAGTCTTGGTCTTGTTACGTGCTAAAAACGGTGACTGCAGAGGATGAAGGTCTGCAGAGCCGCTGTCGTCCTGAGCTGCAAGCGGAGAGCAACGCACTCATCGCGCGCGACAGGCCCCGCCGGCGCGCCACTCTGGCCCCGCCCCCACTTGCATCACAGCGCGCTGTCAGCCAATGAGAGGCGGCGTTCTCGGAGCGGCCATTCATCTCGCGGCGGGCGGTGGGGAGGGATGAATGGGGCCGATGACGTAAGCAGCGCGTTCCCACGCCCCTCGCGCCGCGCTCCGGGATGGAAGCGGAACCGGGAGCGGAACGGCGGCGTTGGGCCGCGGCCTCGTGCGTGTTAACGGGCGCCTCGCGGGGCTTCGGCCGCAGCCTGGCACGGCTGTTGGCCCCGCGGCTCGGCCCGGGCTCGCTGCTGCTTCTGCTGGCCCGCTCGGAAGAGGCGCTGGCCCAACTGGCGGCCGAGCTGCGGAACTCCTGCCCGGGGCTGCGGGTGGAGTGCGTGGCCGCCGATCTGGGATCCGAAGAGGGGTTGCGGAGGGCGGTGGGGGCCGTGCGGGAGCTGCTGCCTGGCGGGCCGCCCGACCGACTGCTGCTCATTAACAACGCCGGTAACAGCGGGGCTGCGGGGCAGGGCGGTGGGAGGGGGAAGTTGGTGCCTGTGAGTCCTTCAGCCCCACGTTCCGCAGCACAATCCTTTGGAAAAGCTTGTAGTCTTATTTTACGGGTAAACTTTCATGTCTGCTGGCTGCAGTGCTTTTCTTTACCTATTATTGCTATAAGACCCGACAGCCCAGTAGGTAATGCTACTACTGGAATTGGACCTTGAGTCTTGGTTCAGAAGAAAAGGGAACAGGAGAGCGTGGTGACCCCTGAGGACATTGCACCTGGGGCTGAAGGTTGGGAGCTGTTTGCTTTGGCAGAGCAACAGAGCTGGCTGGAGGGGGGGGGAAGCCCGGGGAAGAGATGGCTCCCAGTGACCTCACTGTGGCCTTCCAGTGCTTAAAGGGAGCTTATAAAGGGATGCGTAGGACGAGAGGTGATGGCCTTAAGTAGTGCCAGGTTGGGTAGGGGTCAGATCAGGTTAGGTTTTGGTCTCCAAAAGAGTGGTAAAGCACTGGCACAGCTGCCCGGGGAGTAATGGGGATCATGAACCCTGGAGGTGTGCCAGAGACATGGAGATGTGGCACTTGGGGATGGGATCAGTGGACATGGGTTGGAGTTGGGGATCTTCGGAGCCTTTTCCAACGTTGATGATTCTGTGTTTGTTAGCATCGTGGCATTGTTTGGGGATATGGGTGTCCCAAACCCACACTCAATTCCTCCAACCTCATCTGCCCTCCCTCCCCAGGCTCCCTGGGTGACATCTCCAAATCCTTCCTCGACCTCACTGACCCCAATGAGATCAACACCTACTTTGCCTTCAACGTCACCTCGGCGCTCTGCCTCACCAGCAGCGCCCTGCAGGCCTTTGGGACACGGCCAGGCTGCAGCAGGACAGTGGTGAACATCTCATCTCTCTGCGCCCTGCAGCCCTTCCGCAGCTGGGCGCTGTACTGCAGTGGGAAGGCTGCCCGGGATATGATGTTCCGTGTGCTGGCAGCGGAGGAACCCGACGTCCGTGTGCTCAACTACGCTCCAGGTGAGGAAGGGGATGCATTCACAGAACGGCTTGGGTTGGAAGGGACCCCAAGGATCAGCAGCTCCAGCCTCCCTGCTGCATGCAGGGCCATCAACTTCCACATTTAATACTAGACCAGGCTGCCCAGGGCTCCATCCAACCTGACCTTGAACACCTCCAG